>QRFB01012379.1:5656-22735 GCA_008931105.1 Oenanthe javanica | reverse complement strand
TTCCCCTCTCTTCGTCTAAGTGTTCTTCCAGTTGTTCCTTACTCGCTTGAGAACGCGTACGCATACACAATCAATTACCTGAATTCACGAAACAAACAAGAATGACTAGTAACAATTCCNCCAGCTCTTTGCCTTGTCTCGTAGAGAGAATGGAAACAGCCTCAGTTTTATAGCATCTTCAGAAACCCCGTTGGTTTTAAAGGTATCACAGATCTCGATGAAGTCTCTGATATGCATATTAGGGTCCTCAGCAGGTGAACCCCCAAACTGCACAGAATTCTGAACCATTTGAATTGTGCCCGGCTTGATTTCGAAATTATTAGCTGCAATAGCCGGCCTAACAATGCTTGACTGAATGTCATTGATCTTCGGTTGAGAGTAATCCTTAAGAGCTTTCACTGGATCCCCCATTACTATTTCTGGTTCAATTTCTGGAACTGCAATTCCCTCTTCTTCGTCTAAGTGTTCTTCCAGTTTTTCCTTACTCGATTGAGAACGAGTACGCATACACGATCAATTACCTGAATTCACGTAACAAACAAGAACGATTAATAACAAATCTCAGTCAGTGATATCTAACGACCACTGATGATAAGCACATTAACTAAACAAAACAATGAACCGAGTCCCCGGCAGCGGCGCCAAAAACTTGTTCGCACTTTATCCACGCAAGAGAACGTGGTCACAAGTAATACAGTAATAAGTAGGATATGTTCCCATAGAGACTCGACTTGCTTACGTTAGTTCACTTATACACCAGAGTATAGTTATGCTTCACTGCTGAGAAAATGAACAATTTGGTGTTTTGATTACACTAATGATTGAAACTTAACGATTTACTTATATGAAACAAACATGGGATTTCAACTTCATTAACTATCTCATCTAGAATCTTATGCCTTTTCAACCTAGCATGTGAAAGTGATGATAACTGATCAGACCATCAAAACTGATAAATGCCAACTTCNTAATTGCAAGAGTATATGAAACAACCCATCATCCACGTTGTAGAAAATTACAAAAGAAATAGTTGGAACTAAATCACCCAAGATAGCTTGATGACCTAATTCTCTTTCTTGGTGGCTCACAAAGTACTACCTTTTTTCTACGATATGATAATTAATCCTCCTTATGTTTTTTTACTAGGTTACATAAAAACCAAAATAACCATGGGCCTGCTTCTTGCTGGGCCTTAAAAGCTAACCAACTACAAAATAAATAAATAAACTTCGACTGGGGCGCGGGCGCGCTTGCTCTTTCTTGTTGAAGCGCGGGCACTCTTGCTCTAAACCTTCTGTGTAAGAGGTACCTGCTCAGTCTCTTGCTCCTATGATGAGTGAGGGTGTGAAAAGAAAATGAGAGATAAAAGAAAAGAGAGGTGACCATAAAAATGAGGGGCTGGGAAAATCCCAGGCAAAAGAGAGGGCCATGAGCAAGGCCCAAAGAAAACAATAAATGTGGGAGCCCAAATTTCTAAGGCAATAGGCCTTGAGAGTGAGTTGGTGAGGAGTGATGAGATCACTCTGAAAAAACAAGAGAGTGTGAGAACCACAACAGCCTCTAACTCATCAAAACAAGATGCTGAAAGGTTGAAATCTCTTTCTCATAAAGTTTTCAAGCTCTCTAAGAATCTGGACACAATTGGAAGAAACTAGGTGAAGTTAATCAACAAAATGTCCAACCTGGAGGATGTGATGAATGAAGGATTTAAAACAGTGTTTGCAAAATTTGAAGAGTTTCATTCTAAATTCAATCCTGTAGTTTCTACCTCAACTAAGGGGGAGAATAGTACAGAATTGTTTGTGGATACTGTGGAGAAGGAGAAGGACAAAGAAAGTGAGAAAGTTGTTACAACTGGGAGTGATAAGGAGAAAACTCAAACTACACCTCAGGGGGAGAGCCTACTAGCATTATTGTCTAGTATGGCTGCTGAGATTGCTACAAGGCTTAGTGGTGATAAGGTGGAGAAAAAGAAGGAGGTGGAAAGGTCTAAGGAGAAAGGCATAGTGATAAAGGAAGGAGTGAAAAAGTTTACTGTATATGTAACTGGAAAAGGGAAAGCCAAACTCTTCCCTGATAATGCTGATGACTTGATTATAGAGGAAATGCAGGATCTTGATGATGAACAAGCCTCTATGATAATGGTGGATGATAATGAAAATAGCTCTGTGTTTCAAGATGCTAAATTCAATAAAAGAATTGAAAATCTAAAAGCCTCATCCAATAGGAATCCCAAGAAATTTTCAGATTCAATGAGACTATCAACAGTAGGAGCAGCTGTATTGGTGTCAAAAAGCAATAAATGGGTGATTACTGTTAGGACAGAAGGTGGTCTAAGATGGTATATCGGTATGGACTATTTGAGCAGATAAGAGATTTCAGTAATTGAAGCCATTAATCTCAAAATTAAAATAGACAAATCATGACTGAATGAAAATTTGAATAGAATACTGCAGAAGTTGGTGGCGGAGAAATTGTTAGAAATAACTCTGAACCCCAAGGGCATCAAATTCAGCAACTCCACAGATAGTAAATATAGATCTATGAATCTGGAAAGGGTGAGCATGTGCAAACCTAAGTCTATAAAGGATGCTTTTGATTACTTCAAACAACTACCAACTAATGAAGATAGAAGTGAAGTGATAAGGGTGTTGGCTGAGGAATTGAGGAGGCTAGAAGAGTTGAAATCAAGAAAGACTGTGAAGAAGACTCAGGAAAGAAGAGATTGGGATAATGATGATGAAAAGCTTGAGGATGGTGCAAGTAGTTTTAAGTCCAACAACAACAATATTGATGATGCATGGACCTCTGGAACTGGGAATAAGGATGGAGGAGATGAGAAGATAGTTGATGAGATTGAAGGTAGGTTCATGAAGGCTGTGGTACTTGGTCTTGAAGTAGATAAGCAGGATGCTGTCAGGAGAAATAAGGTAGAAGTTACTGTCAAAGAGCCTAAACCTGCTGTCAAGCCTGTATTGACAGTAACTTCAAAGTCACTGTCAAAAGAAGTGAGGGAAGGGTTATTGTCAAAGAAAATTTATTTACCTAAAAGAAATAGGATGGCAAGGGCTGAGAGACCAAAACCACATTCTAGCAGGAAGCTGACAACTGAGGTGCTTCATGAAGAATGTCTGGATTTCAGGAGACCCACAATCAACAACATGGCAGAATCAAAGGCAGAATTAATCACCAAAGTTGTTGTTGAGTGGTCTGAGCTTAATTCTTTGAGCAGGATAAATATCTTCTATGCTACTGGTGAAGTTGAAGCTTTGGGACATGATCTAAAGGAAGCAACCTATTTTGTGGTGAGAGGGATGCTACAAATCATCAAGGGCCTGGATATTAGGACTCAAGTTGTCAGGGGAATTATGATTAGGAAATTCTTGGAGCTAATGGAGTCCTTCAAAACTCATCCCTTGGATTTTAATGATGCTGAAGAACCTGAGACTGTGGTGTACTCATATGGGGTGATGTTTGCCAATGAAGATGGAGTCAAGGAATTCTAGAGCATAGATTCCCTACAAGACAAAAATATTGAACAACTAATGAAGCTGATGGAGCAACTTCAAGAACTTCCATATCCTGAAGAGCAAGGATTCATTTCCAAACTCCATAGAATCATCTCAACAAAGCAAAAGCAGGAGTATGAGAAGACCCAACAATGTCTTCTAAGAAATCCTGAAAGAATAATATTTTAAAACTCTGGTGGATCTGCTGAAGAAATCACCTTTGAAGAGTTGAAGACATTGGCTGAGAAGAATTCTGAAATAGTCAGACTCATCCAAAGAAAACTCCTCAATATCACAAACTTTGAGGTGTTTAATCTAAAAAGGAAAGCATTAGAGATCTATGACTTGAAAGAAAAGAAGGAGATGGAGAAGAGAGAAGAAAAGTAAATTTGTTGCTGATGTTGAGGCAACAAAGAAGGAGATAGAAAGAATCAACAGACGAATCAAAGAAGCTGAGATTGATCTAAAATGTGCCAAGCTAAATGATCAATTCTCCAGAAAAGCTGATTATGTGTCTCTTGTCTTTGCTAATCGACTCAGAATCATCATTGACAACATTGAAGTCAAGGTTGAAGATTTTGGAGTTCTTAACACTGCAAGCCTCAGAAGAATCTTCAGATTAACTACATGCTCTCTTCTAGAAATTGAAAGGAATTTAAGTACAGAAGTTGGAAGGATAGTTGATGCTAGATTCATGGAAGATGATGATGTGGACAAACTCAGGGTAAACCAAATATACACATATTCAAAAGCCAGAATTCTATCTGATGAATTTGGAGTTAAATTTCTATGCATCTCTAAAGGACCAGTGGAAGCCTATTATTCTTATCGAGACTTGAAGAACCTATCTCATAAATTGGTGAAACTAGTACTTGACTATGTAACTGATAATGCCAAGACCACAGAAGAGAAGAGGGCCTTGAGATCCTTCGAGTTGCTGTATGAAAGGAAGAATCCACAAAAGAAATCAGATCAGGGAAGTTCAAACTAAAATTGAAGATTTACTCAGCCTAGAGGAGCTTAGTTTGAGAAAAATTTGTGCTTGTAATTTTTCTGTATATTTTTCATGTGCAAACACTTCAGTTTATATTAGTTGAGTTAGCATCTGCAATATACTTTGAATTTGTCTTTATTTTTCATAAAAACAAATTGGGGGAGATTGTTAGGGATTGTGATGTTAACATTGTAATCAACTATAAGATATTTAGATTAATTAGAAATTAACTAAGTAAAACACACTGTCATATGTATATTTATAGTATGTTTAGTTGTCACTTAGAACATTATGTATAAAAAGCCAAGTAGGTGACAGTAAGTATCAATAATTATTGTCTTGTAAAAATGTAATAAATGATCTATAAAGTAGAAGTTCATAAAGTGTTCATGCACAGCATGGATCAAATCATTGACAGTAACATTCTGCAAACTGAAGCCTACGACAGGATATTCAAGTGACAGCACATTTGGAACAGACGACATCAACTATTCCCTTGACAGTAAACTTGGCGGAGATTGAAGAATCAAAGACTGCAAGTATTACTGACAGCAACTATTCCTTTGATAGTAAACTTGGCGGAGATTGAAGAATCAAAGACAACAAGTTTTACTGACAGCAACCTTGGCGGGGATAGTTGACAACAACATTGGCGGAGATAGTTGACAGTAGCTTTGGACGACAACATGTTTTAATAGACTATCAAGCTTGACAGTAAAGTATGCGGAGTCAAAGATACTATCACCAAAGAGAAGCTAAAGGTTGACAGTGTGTTTCAGGTAGCAGACTAGATAGTGAAAATTCAAGGAATGATTTTGACATTTCTATCTAGTCTAATACTGCAACTTGGGAGAATTCAAGCAAAAGGGTAAAGCGTGCTCAAAGAGTCAAAGATGTCTGCATATCTCAGTGTCGCTTTATCTACAAATGGAATGAAGTCAAATTTGAATGGAAAAAGTAAAGTTTATATTTTGAGCTTTGTTCTAGGAAAAAGGGAAAGTACACTTGTAAGTGGGATATATGTCTGAATATAAATACACATATCTCACAAGTACTTTCCCTTATGCAAATGAACTATATCTTCTCTCAAGAAAGAAACATTAACAAAAATTCATTGTTCTTGTTTCTTTGTAGCTGGAATTATTTTACAGTCAGTTGTAGCAAACAAAAAATAATAAAATTATTTTTTGAAGTCAAACACTTGTCTTTAATTGCTTGCTTATAATTGTTTGCATTTCTTATTTGATAATTATTACTACTTGTTTGTTGTTAGCAAGATAAGTGATAATTTGTCAAGTTACATTTAACCCCCCATTCTGTAACACTCATACTATTTAACAGAAAACCCAAGCATGAAGTGCAAGGGAAGTAAGATAAGGGACCAACCTGCTACTTTTGCAAGAAGGTTGGACACATGAAGAAAGAGTGTACCAAATATGCTGCTTGGCATAAGAAGAAGGGTAAGACTTTTGTCTTTATTTGTTCTGAAGTTAATTTAGCTTCTGTACCTAAGAATACTTGGTGGGTAGATTTTGCTGCTACTACTTACAAAAGAATATCCATGCAGGGTTGCCTATTGAGCCGACCGCCAACTGATGCTGAAAGATTCATCTTTGTTGGCGATGACAATAAATTTCCACTTGAAGTTGTTGAAACATTTAGATTATTATTAAAAACTAATGTTTACTTGGATTTGCTTCAAACTTTTGTGGCACCGCCTTTTAGGCGGAACATTATTTCTATTTCTTGTTTGGACAAATTTGGCTACACTTGTTCTTTTGGAAATAATAAAGTTAGTTTCTCTTTAAATTCAAATGTGATTGCCACTGGTTCTTTAATTGATAATCTTTATATGCTTGAGACTGTTACTTTTAATAATGAAATTTTGCATTCAAATACAAGAGGTACAAAGCGTAAATTAACTGAAAATTCTGCCATGTTGTGGCACAAGCGCTTAGGTCACATATCTAAACAAATAATTCAAAGGATTGTGGATGATAGACTTCATGATCCCTTAGATTTAAGTAATTTTCAAGTTCGCATTAAATGCATTAAGGGAAAACAAATAAATTCAAGAAATTTGGATGTCAATAGAGCTACAGGTGTCTTAGAATTGATTCATACCGATATATGTGAACCTTTCCCCATGGCTTCTTGGAATGGTCAATGGTATTTTATCACGTTCATAGACGATTACTCTAGATATGGTTACCTATACTTGATACATGAAAAATCACAAGCACTGGACGTGTTTAAATAATATAAAGCTGAAGTTGAACTTCAATTAGAAAATAAAATTGAGGTTGTCAGATCTTATCGTGGTGGTGAATACTATGGTAGATATGATGGATCAGGTGAACAACGTCTAGGACCCTGCACTAAATTCCTAAAGGAGTGTAGAATTATTCCTCAGTACAGCATGCCGGGTAAACCTAATACGAACGGTGTTGCTGAGAGATGAAGATTTACTATTAAAGATATGGTGAGAAGTATGATAAGTCATTCTTCTTTACCTGAGTCACTTTGGGGAGAAGTACTAAAGACTGCAGTTTATATCCTTAATATGGTTCCGACAAAAGCAATGACCAAAACCCCTTATGTACTTTGGACTGGAAAAATATCTAGTATTAGGCATCTACATGTTTGGGGTTGTCCAGCGCGCTGAGGCAAGGCCATATAGGCCAAATGAAAAGAAACTGAACTCTAGGACGGTCAGTTGCTATTTTGTTGGATATTCAGAATGCCCTCGTGGATATAAATTCTACGATCCCGCTACTAAATCCTTCTTTGAGACTGATAATGGAAGATTTCTTGAGGATATTGATTTTGGGAGGAAATATAAATGTAAAAGTGTTGTCTTTGATGAAGAAACTCATGATTCTGTTCATGACACTGGCAAGATAAATGATCAAAATATGGTACCTATCATTTTTCAAAGCTCTTCGGTTCAAGACATCGAAAGATATAAGGCACGCCTAGTCGTGAAAGGATTCACTCAAAAGAAAGGTATCGACTACACTGAGACTTTCTCTCTAGGTTCCTCGAAAGACTCATTTAGGAGTTTTATGGCACTTGTGGCTCATTTTGACTTAGAGCTACATCAGATGGATATTAAGAAGACGTTTCTTAATGGTAACATTAGAGAGACGATATATATGGTGCAACCAGAAAATTTTATCTTTGGAGTTCTAAGGACCATGGGTTGCAATTTAAAGAAGTCCATCTATGGTCTTAGACAGTCTTCTTGTGAATGAAACAATGGAAAGCAGTCAAAAGAGTCTTGCAGTATTTGCATAAAACAAAAGATTATATGCTCACTTATAGAAAATCAGACAATCTAGAAGTCGTCGGATATTCAGATTCTGATTTTGAGGGATGCATAGATGAAAGAAAGTCTACTTCAGGTTATGTTTATCTACTTGCTGGTGGAGGAATTTCATGGAGGTCTGCCAAACTATTGGGTCCCGGAAGTATCGTAGAAGGAGAGTTGACTGCGATACTGATAACAATTTAAAATTCTTTTCAGAATTTGTGGAATTAAATTAATACTTTTGCTGAGGGCTCGAGTCCTTGTAGTGTTTGGGAGGCTAACTTACTAACTTTCTATTTTCACGATAAAACATTTAAGATCTAGAAAATTAGCAAGTAACTAAACAAGATCCAAGTTAAATACGTATATTATACTTGAAAGGGGTGTTACAATATTTGATAAAATATTTCTTAATTCCTTAGAACAAATTTGACATGAATTATTCTACTTAAGGAATTAAGAATTTAAACCAGCACAGAAAGTCTGTGAATATAACTTTGCAGACAAATTACTGAATTTGAAAGTTTTTTACTTCTTGAAAAAAGAAGCCAATTGCCTCATATTTATAGAAGTGGAAGCTAGCAAGACATTTGAATAAAACTTATTAAAAAATCAAAAGGACATTATAAATTAGCCTTCAAGACTTTTGAAATAAGCTAGACAAGACTACTTTTCCCTCGGTAAGACTTTTAAATTTTGATAAGAGTTTTGAAAAAGTCTTAAAAGAAATCAAAATTCGGTAAGACTTTTAAAAAGTCTTAAAGAAATAATTCGGTAAGACTTTTTAATAGTCTTAAAGAAATATTTCGGTAAGACTTTTAAAAATAGCTCTCGGTAAGACTTTCCATTGAATAGATCTCGGTAAGACTTTTCAATTACGCTTCGGTAAGACTTTTTCTAAAACTTGGTAAGACTTTTCAATACTTAACTTTGGACATGTGGCAGCCTCCAATTGGTTCAATAACATAAATCACCTGCCAATTCCAATTTGAAAAAGCAAGGGGCCTATTTTGTCTTATTATAGACAAGCTCTGTAGAAATGCTTTCAGACCCGCACAGCTAATAATCTTCGATTAATAAATAATTAATTTAATTCAGAAATTATAAAAATAAATATATAATATTATTTAAATATTTATAAATATAATTTACTAAATAAATAAAATATTTATTAATAAAAATAAATTATTACGTTCTAAGTTGTGGTCTTCTGAATGTCTGGAACCGAACTCCTTTTGACTTGGAAATGATAAATCAATTCCAACTGGGGTTCCACTTTTATGAATATATGACTCTACATTTCTTCCGTGTCAATTCTATTTCCGTCTTATATCTAAATCAGTATCGTCAGGCCTGTTTAGCTGTATCTACAATTGTAATTAGAAGTACCTCTGTTACTGAAATAATCTGACTCTTTAAACTAGACAATACTTCTTTTCACCAGTGCATGTACCCAGTCAAATATTCAATCTTGGTTTCTGACTGTTGTACAGTGCATTCCAAACAAACCTATATCCCTTTGAGCTTCCAGCTTCTCTCTTCTTCTTTCTAAAATAATTCTAAATTAATCAATCCCTTAATTAATTCTAAGTGAATTAATTTACTAATTAAATTAACTAATTAATTAAATTAATTAATAGAGAATTAAATTAAAGTCTTGACTGTAGAACTATTGTTGATGTAGATAAAACTTTTCTGTTCTTCAAAAATAACATTTCTAACCATTTGAACTTTTTGATGACGAATCTTCACTGACATTGTTGACACCCTGTGCACTGGTCTGGTTCNGTCATTCTAAAATAATTCTAAATTAATTAATCCTTTAATTAATTTAAGAAATAAATTAATTCTGAGTGAATTAATTTACTAATTAAATTAACTAATTAATTAAATTAATTAATAGAGAATTAAATTAAAGTCTTGACTGTAGAACTATTGTTGATGTAGATAAAACTTTTCTGTTCTTCAAAAATAACATTTCTAACCATTTGAACTTTTTGATGACGAATCTTCACTGACATTGTTGACACCCTGTGCACTGGTCCGGTTCACGGATGACCAACTACAATGTTGATTCTCATTTCTGCTGTAGTGGTCTTTGTGTCTTGTCTTTTCCTGTCTTGGCTTCTTTCTCTTTTTCTTCTATAATTTTCTTCTGGAATCTTTCTGTAGGAGGCACTTAAAATCTTCTGTATCTTCTTAATTCCTTGAGATACTACTCATTTATTTTGCACCGACGCTTGATCATTTAAATAAACTTCTTTCAGTGTTGAGTAGCAGTCTTGTCAGACTTCTTCTGATATTCTGATTCTTCGTGTCTAGTTGACATTCTTCGTCTTGATTCCTTATTCCATATTTATTATTTACTTCGCTTTCTTATCTGAGTTTAGTTGTCATCTACTTATTATGAATAGGATTAGTCATATGACTTTAAATCTCCCCCTATTTGTTGTTAAACATTTAACACACAAATTCCTAGAGGATGACTCAACTAACATATAAGAAAATAGATATAACTTTAAACTATGTAAATAATAAATAGTTTTCTGGATCATATAATACATTTCCAGATTTCAATTATGAAAGATAAATAAGATAGATGTTCCTCTAGACTGAACATATTTAACAATGTTCTATCTTGACTTACGTTTCCTTACCAGCTTCAGAAGTATCAACTTCACCTTCTTCTAGAGTTTAACTTTTGTGACCAGGTGTCATTGGTACATCTTCAGTGGCTGGTTTCTCTTGTTCAGATTTTGCATTACCAGATTTCTTGAGTGAACTAGAAACGAAAGATAAAAGATAAATCTTCAAGTTAAATCATCTTCACTTCTCAGACTCATCACTACTCCCCCTTAGGATGGCAGGGATGAAGTCTTGTTATCTTCTTACCATTTCTCCTCTGTTTCTCCAACTTCTGTCTTCACTTCTCTCCCAAGGTGAATTCATTCTCCCCTTACGTGAATTATCCAACCATTTTAATAGAGGTAACAACAGACATGGCATACATACAGCATTAAACCATCGCAGATATAAAAAATGCAAACTATGACATGTTATGCATTTTAGAAAATTCGGTTAATCCTATATACAAGAATCTTCTAAAATCAAATGGAATAGAAGACTAATAGATAATCATTACTTATATCAAATCCAAGCATGTTGTTATATACCCCCTTTTCTTGTTCAACAATTCTCCCCTTTAGATCTTGTTTGATAATTCTCCCTTTTGGATCTTGTTCAACAATTCTCCCATTTGGATCTTGTTCAACACTTTTCCTCATTAGTTGAGTAATCCTTTTTAGAAGAAATTTCTTTATCCTTAGTTGAGTAACATTAGAAAACTGTAACAGGGAATTGGGAATGGGATTTGGTAATTGTGCTAGTGTGTGATTTTACTTTGTGTTTCTGATAAGTGTTTCGCTCATATACTCTCTAAGTATTTCACTCATAGAATATATATAAGTGTTTCTTAGTACGGATGACACCGTCTTTTGTACCTCCAAGAAAGATCACCATAGCCCCTTCAGGAGAGGTCACTGGTGGTACAATGGGGTTTCGTAAATCCCCGTCCTCAATTGAATCTATTAAAATATTTAACTTTAAAAACTGAATTACTTCAAGAATAGATTCAATGAGTTGCTGATCATCTAAGATGATCTATTCCATTAGGAATCCAGATATGTTCTATCTGGGGTGGGAGACAAGGATCTATAATGTAGCAAATGATCCAAGTTTCCTCCTGATGCCTGTGAAGGCATGTTGATTCAGTCAGAATCATCAATCATCCTTCCTTCCTTGATATGGAAGTTTAGAATAATTGCTTCTGTCAATTCATCCTTAGTGTGTAATAATCCTTACAGTACATTTGAATATTACATTTCGATTTGCAGTGTTTGAGAGTATCCAGATGAAGTTGACTCTTTACAAATGGCATTGGCTAACATGCCTAATTCAATAGACTCATCATGTTGAGATGACGAACCTAGTAATGGTATTGCCATTTGCAAATCTATACTCTTTTAGGAGGATATAAATTAGTTAGCAGTTGCCTTGGTTTCAATTTCACATTCTAACTAGAGGTAGAGCAGCTGGAACACTCATAGATACTTCTCTTTTCTAGTGCACTAGAGGCACTTACTCTCTCACCCTCTTTGGTTGATGAAACATTTCTTTTCAGGGGTTTAGTAGATGAAGTTGTATCTGTTTGAGTGTTTGGTTCTATGATCTGTGTTAGAGATTGTATGTTTTCAATCCCTTGATCTCGTCCTATAGCCATTGAGGGCTCAATATATCAATTGTAATATTTTGATATCAATTGATTAGAGAATTTATCAAGATTGAGATTACCTGCTTTTACCTCGAGTCGATTGCTCTTGTTCGGCAAGTATTAAGACTAAAAACACTAAAAATCAAAAACTCCTCAGAAAATTTTGACAATAAAATTATGTTGAAGAGTTTGTGATTTTGATCACAGATATAGTTTTATTATTAGTGATTTTTAGATAAACAATATATATTCTCACTAATAACAAAAATCACAATTAATTACAATAAAATAATAACAAATTATCAAAACATGATAATTAATAATTATTTCAAAAAGCAAGTAATTATGCTCCTAATATCTCATCGTATTAAAATTATGAAACTAATAATCATTGAATTGCTTCAATTCTTAATTTTAATAAGATAAAATATCTTCGCTAAATACTAAATAAACATAGGAATGAAAATTAGCATTTAACTTCATGCACTATATCTAATAATTGTTACTCAAGCATATAACAATTATACTCATAACAATTATCAGTGATATGTGAAAACTCGAAAAAGTAGATGTAAAGAAATTCACAAGTCCTTTAAATATTAAAATTTAATACTTATGATTCTTAGAACAATTTCTCTTAGTTAAAAACAAATTAAAAATAAAATAAGAAAATAAAATAAAATAAAAATATGCCAATCTTATTAGAAAAAAATAAACTTACGCATATATACATATATAAAAATAATGATACTAAAGGTTTGAAAACAAAAATGATATAAAAATAATATGTACCAATTATTGGAAATCAAAAATAAAAAATATATTTACAGTATGGATGCTAATCAAATAAACAAAAATAAAAATAAAATTTTGAAAATATTTCTATGTATATAAAATATTGAGAATTTTATATTCAATACTTAGAAAATACTTCGCCTTCCAATATTAGTGTTTTTGAAATATACATCGATTACTTAGATCAGTAATTCTAAATAATGTCACTAATATTAAAATTGTTACAATTATTTGTAACAAAACATTTAAAAATATCAGAGAAAAATATTAAAACAATTAAGCACGATATCATTGACTGATACTTATAAAATATTTAACATACAAATAATTATGCTGCATATTATTTTAATTCATTTAAATCATGAGACTGATATGACATAGAATTGTCTGACATCATAATTTAAATCAATTAAGATAATATACAAACTTATGCTAGAACACCTAATTACCACATATGCATATAATATTGTAAATATGATAATTAAAGTAGTAGCAATAAGTACGAGGTTCTAGATTTCAAGTAAATTCACAAGTCCTTTAAATATGAAAATTTTAATACTTGTGAACTCATTTAAGAAATTTTTGCAGATGAGATTTCCAACAAATATGCACATAAATAATATCTCAACTTACAAATCAACTTAGACACAATGAATTTATCAAGTTGTTTAACAAATATCTGCAAGTTATTCTACTAAGAACTACTCTCAAAATAAATGATACCTGGTAACCATGCACTTGTTCCGTGAGTGGTATAGAGATTATCCAGCAGAGTTGATGGAGTTTGATAGCTTCTAGTAATTACTTACCTATCTTTCTTATAACCTGCGTTATCAATATCTATATAGCCAATTAGGTTAAACCTAGTATCTTTAGGGTACCTGATTCTAAGAATTGGTAATCCCTTAAGATATCTAACAATTCATATCTTAGCTATAAGATTATGTTAGAAATGCAAACAATGATACTGTTAGAGAATACAAGAACAGAGTTTATGCTGATGTCATCAAAGTTTATAAGCTGTAGACAGAGTTTACTCTATCAGAGAATACTCAATCAGAGTTTACTCTAACAGAGAATACTCTAACAGAGATTAATCAACTGACAGAGTTTACATCAGAGAAGGAAACAGACAAATCAGAATATGATTTGGATAGTGAAGAAGGAATTCTAATACAAGTCTATTACCTTATGGAAGCTATTGTTATCATAATCTGTTTTATAATTGTATTTATAACTGTGTCTATATAAACACATAAATAGGTTTACATTATGTAATTCATTCAAGTTATTATCATTCTCATAACCTAACAGCTCTTAAGAACATTGTTTTTCTTGAGAGAGTTTTGTGTACAAGTTCATTATTAATACAAAACTGTTTATCTTTTATATACTTGTATTCTTGATCGATTATTTGGTACTATTACATTTAACCCCCTTCTATAATAGCTTATTTATCTGGGTAACAATTGGTATCAGAGCAGACAGTTAATTGCAACTGAAAGATCATATAAAGATGTCTGGAAACAAGTATGAAAGCATCATGATTCCAATATTGAAAAAGGCTGAATACCCTACATGGAGGGTAAAGATGATGATGTTTTTAGATGCAACTGATCCTGATTATTTAGACAGAATCCATACAGGTCAATATCTACCAACCAAACTAGTGCCATCTATAATTGTGGAAGGAAGACGAGTCCCTGAATATTACACCTTAAAGGACAAGAAAGAATGGACCAATGAAGAAAAACTTGAAGTCCTCAAAGATGCGAAGGTAAGGAATATACTTCATAACAGTCTTGATTTTGTGATGTCAAACAGGGTAATTGCATGCAAAACTGCTAAAGAAATCTGGGATGCACTAGAAGTTCAATGCCAAGGAACCAAGGAGATAAAGAAAAATAGAAGATCTGTTCTAATTCAAGAGTATGAATACTTTGAGGCAAAGCAAAATGAGTCTCTCATAGATATCTATGACAAATTTCTAAATCTATTGAATAACTTGGCTTTGGTGGATAAGGTGTACGATAATGAGGATTCAAACACCAAGTTTCTAAGGGCTCTTCCAGAAGAATGGGATCTACAAACATCCTTGACAAGAGACATAGCTGATTTGGATGAGATGTCTCTAGATGAAGTCTATGGAAGATTTAAAACACATGATCTAGAATTACAACAAAGAAAGAATAGAAAAAGTAGCGAGGCAAAATCTATTGCCTTGAATGTTGAGGCAAAAATTGAAGAACCAAAAGAAAAGGCCATAAAAGCCTCAACAAGAAAATGAAAAGTTATGATCAAGGAAGGCAGTGAATCAGAGTTTGAAGCAAACTTTGATGTAAACTCTGATGAATCTTCATATTCTGATATAATGGAGATGGGAGCCAAGATTGTTCAAGAAGATGAAGTACATGAAATTTAGGAAGCAAGGGAACTTCCAAAAGAAGCAAGAAGAATCAGACAAGAAAGACAAATTCAGAAATAGGGAAGACAGAGATGGAAAATCAAAAACTCTTGAAAAATCAAAAGTCAAGTGTTACATGTGTAATAAGTTGGGGATATTTTGGTACTGAGTGCAGAAGCAAGGAATCTGGAAAAGCACTCATCACATCAAAGAAAGATTGGATGGATTCCTCAGATTCTGAAGAAGAAACAAATTATGCTCTCATGACAAACTCTGATGCTTCTATCCTAAACTCTGACAAGGTACCAAACTCTGTCTTTAATTTTGATACTGAAAATACCTGTGAATTAAATCACAGTCTCTTGAGAATGAAAAATTAAAATCTGAAATACAAACTCTGAATGCTAGGAATAATTTTCTTGAATCTGAACTTGTTCACATGCTTAACACTAAGAAAGACTGTGAGAATGCTATACACATGCAAACTCAGTTGGAAATACAAGTTGAATATTTAAAATCTGAGATAGCTAAACAACATGAGACTTTCAGAGTTTGGACAAACTCTGGCAAGAAAGTCCAAGAAATTCTTTCTGACAAGAATTGGACATCTGGTCTAGGTCATGACAATGATAATAAAACAAATGCAAAGAATAATAAGACACATACAGGAATAAAAGAAAAGATAAGTAAACCTGTAAATTTTGTTAGAGCCAGTAATGAAAATAACATATCTGATAAATGCTCTAATAATCACAAAAGCAAAGAGAAAAGTGTGTCTGCGAATAAACCATTAAATGTTGGGTTACTTTCTGTTAGGTCCAAATGATTGTAGAAGGGGGGGTTGAATACAATCTCTAATAAATATTAAATTCTGTTTCAGATAATTTTTGATTAAATTATTTAAATTATTATCACGAAATAATAATCAAAGAAACACAATTCAAGTAAAATACTTATATTAAACTTGACGTGGGTTACAAGATTAAATCAGAAAATATTCACTGATTAGCTCTTAAAATTCTAGAGTAATTTTGACATGAAATGCTCTTTAGAATTTGTTTTTAGCCGAATAGAAAGTGAATTGAATTGAGAGTGAATCTACTGACTTAATCTGCTATTTATAGACGAATCTGGACTTGGGAGACTTTTTCTTGGCTGGAAGACTTTTTCTTGAGAGACTTTTCTGGCTTGGGGAGACTTTCTGACCCTTGGAAGACATTTAAATCTGAAGAGACTTATTAATAAAATTGGGGAGACTTTTGAATAAACTTGGGAGACATTTGAAAAATTCTCGGGGAGACTTTTCAAATGTCTTCCCGAGAGATACTACTGCCGACCTGAGTGACAAATGAATTGATGTACATCTTCTGACCTTCTGTCTTTTCTTTTTTTTTCATTTTAATTAAATTCGGGGAGACTTTTGAAAAGTCTCCGGGAGACTTTTCAAAAGTCTTCCCGAGTAACCAACTGCCGACTTGAATGTATTCTTCAAATGTACATCTTCTGACTTCATTTGCTTTTTTTTTCTTGTTTTCTTTTTAATTTAATTCTATTCCTTTATTATATATCTTATTAATTACATTAATTCTTTTTGAATTAATCTAAGTAATTAGGATACATAATAAATTATCTTTTTGATAATAGAATTAAATTAAAGTCTTCTTCATTCTAAAATAATTCTAAATTAATTAATTTCTTAATCAATTTAAGAAATAAATTAATTCTGATTGAATTAATTTACCAATTAAATTAACTAAATAATTTAATCAATTAATAGAGAATTAAATTAAAGTCTTG
>QRFB01012378.1:5541-26633 GCA_008931105.1 Oenanthe javanica | reverse complement strand
AATGAAGTGATCAGTGAATAAATGAGTCAATGGATATGGATGATTAATCGATGAATAAAAGGTTAACAAAAGTCAAATCAATGGATCTCCATCAACGAATAAAAGTATCAAGACAATCAACGGATAAAAGTATCAAGACAATCAACGANAAATGAAGTGATCAGTGAATAAATGAGTCAATGGATATGGATGATTAATCGATGAATAAAAGGTCAATAAAAGTCAAATCAATGGATCTCCATCAACGAATAAAAGTATCAAGACAATCAACGGATAAAAGTATCAAGACAATCAACGAATAAAAGGCAATCAATGGATAAGGGGATCGATGGATACTCAAACATCCATTGATACATTAATTGATCAATGGATAACTTATCCATCGATAGATAAGTAAAGAAGGCTCAACTGATAAGTTTTACATCAATTATCAGTTGATCCAAGTTTCCCAAAATAGTTAAAGGCAAATGAAAGGAATCTTTGCAGGAGTCTAAATCAATGGAAGACAGTCCTGTCACGACAGGACGGTGAAAACTTTCAAGGGAACACAATTTTCAAGGAGAAGAACACTTGTCCAGAATAAGGCAAAGGCTTATGAAGACTGTGAAAGTAGCTACACTGTTTGAGTGCAAACTTTGAATAGTATATTTTGTACTCATATTAGTTGATAGAAAATAGATATAGGAAATAGGCTGCTATATATAGTTTAGCCGTTCATAGTAGCAATATAGTAGGAAATCGAATAAAAAAAGCACAATAGAGAGATATAGAATTATTGTAATGTTTTTCTTAGTTCTATTCATATGTTGTAAACAGTTTGGTTTTAAGACCAATGTTCATTGAAAGCAAAAATATTCATTTGTAGAAAAATTAATCCACTAATAATTTTAATAAGATTTATTTTCAAGTTTTTTTTTAATTCTTTTAGTTCTTTCTTTTTGTTTAATATTTCCAAGCACTCAAATATTATTGTTAAACAAACTTAAATCCCTAAAATTTTGAAATAATTTTTAAGTTTGTATTCAACCCCCTCTACAAACTTTTGTACTTAAGAGAAATAACACATACGCAAGGAGTTTATTCATGTACATGTGGAAAACCACCGTCAAATCTTGTGTTTATAACAGCAATAGTAATGCAAGTCAGCGACTCAGAAGCAAGTCAGTGTCGTTGGCTATGAATATCGCAAATAAGAATATGCGAGTATTCAAGAACTAGTACATATTCCCTCTATTTTTTTATAAGTCACTTTAACTTTTGACACATATATTTAAGTATTTTGACAAGATAGTAAAAATTATTATTTTTAAAATTTCTTTTTCTTTTAATTAAAATATGGAATCAATATTTTTATTTAGAAAAAGAAAATTTTAAAAATAATGATTTTTACTATTCGGTCAAAGTACCTAAATATGTGTGCTAAAAATCAAAACGACTAAATACGTTGAAGTTATAAGCAAGTGGCTTACGACTAAATTCTGATCTCTCTCCTTAGGGAAAATATAAGCCCAAATCCAGGATTGTACAACAAACAAAAACTACATTGGGGGTGGTGAGTGAGTATTTGAGCTAATTGAACAACTTAACTTGCATCGTCAAGGGTGAAATTGAATAACTTAGCTTGCATAGTCAAGTTGCCATCCAGAAATTGCACCGAGATGGGGTTACCTCAAAATGCTCTCCCTGTGATTGATCTAGGAACCTATATGGTTCAAAGTGTTGAGTCATGGGTCCTAATATTTAGAAATCACTGAGTATGGAGTCTTGTTTACTCAAAATTGTGTCTTGATTCTTCGTTTAAAGTTCGGCCAAATTGTGTTGAGGTAGGCTATGAGACTTTTAAGTACCTTTTTCAAATAGACGTGGTGACATGGAATGAAGGGATTGCTGGAGATTTAAAAAGATGTCATTATTAGGTTGTCTTTAATCAATTTCTCTCATACACTTATCTTGCATTGTCAAGTTGCTATCATTTTCTTCCTCTATAAATTGGATAGCTTAGCTTGCATTAAGACAAGCTTCCCCACTTCCTCTAAGGAATTGACAGTGTAACTTGCATTGAGTCAAGTTACTCCTGTTCTATAATCCTCATCTCTGATTCCTCTTCCAATCTATTTCTTCAAATTCTTCTTCATTTCTAGTCTTTCCTTTAATCTTCTTCTCTTGCCTTTACAATTTGTCATCTTATTTATTTGGTTTGTTTTTGGTCTTTGCAATTACTATCACTTTTGCACTGGTGTTCAACATCAGTGCATTATCTTCAAGGTAAGAGCTCCTCATAGTTCCCAGTCCTTAACTTGAGTGTTAAAGAATAAATATAATTATTATTGCTGATATTTTTCTATATATTCCAAGAGATGTAGCCACCGTAAGAGCATAAGATGTAGTCTTCTAAATTTCTCCTATTCTTCGTTCCTGCATTGCTTCTTACTTGCACAAATATGGTACTTGCAACTTATGATTAATAAACTTATCAGATGATATATGCTATGTGCTTTACGTGTTGTTATATGAAGTTCTACTTTGTCCACTCTCAGATTCAGCAAGTAAAGCACACTCTTGATTTTTTTTTTTATTTTGTATATCCGGATTTGTAGTAGTAATAAAGGGTGTAAAACTGGTCATACCATGATGGTTTGACCATGCGTACAAGCATAGCCTTGGATAGTGTTCTACTGTGAAAAATGTAAATCCCAAACTAAGGATTTAATGTTTAATCAACCACTTTTATTCTATACGATCATACCCCAGAACCAAGTACAAAGTTTAGGTTCACTTGAAGCATCAATACACTTGTAATATTTAACACAATTTCACACTCAATGCCTTGAGATCTGCAAGAACGCAAGCATATATTTTAGACAGATGTATGTGATCGATAAACAGACACAGACACACAGTGTTGAATCATTTAAATGGCGTCACAATTTTTTTCTGAATCAAAATATATTTAGTTTCCTACGTGTTAGTCTTTAACAGAACCTTAAAACTTTCCAGTGAGCTTGAAATAAGAACGAAAATATGAAACATGGCTTGCATGAGACAGGAATGGAAGTAAATTAAACCTTAGCAATTTGCAGGAGGGGTGAGATTGCACTTGGAAGGAAGTGCCATAGCAAGTTCAGGATCAATACCAAGAGAAGGCAACACCATTGAGTGCCTGTAAGAGCACAAGCATGACAAATCTGTTCCCGTGAGAGCCGCACAACATTCTGCTGTCGGAGCAGCCGGTTCTGGTGCTGTCACTGCCGGCTTGCAGGACATCAAACCATCCTCACTCATTTTACACAAGTCCAAGCCCTCGACGATCATCACCACCATCACCATCATCAGCACAACCAACTTCAAATTTCCCATTATTATGTATAATCAAGAATGTGTTTACTATATATTGTTAGCTAGCTAAATGTTCCACTTCAGCAAGTACATTCAAATGTGTTTCAGCTATATATAGAAAAATGGGAACATTATTTATCCATTTAAACTTATTTATATATTTCATTTGAGGTTCATGATTGAGTGAAAGGTGACAAAACTAAGAAAAGCTTAATAGAGACCCGTGAATGAGAATTGGAAATATTGAAATGTACAGGTCACGGGTGGTGTTCAAATCATTTTATTTGCGGTACAGATTTTTTATCAACCATTAATTTGGTCTGGAGGGGGCTTTGGGTTTGGGCCCTTGTATAGTTCTTTAAACTAAAATTTCAATTTTAAATGGATATTGGTCAAATAATATTTATGCTCCATGAAATTTAGTACGTGGTTTGTTGTGTGACTTGTATCGGATTGCGGGCTCCATCAATCCTGAAAACATTTATACTTTACATATTGACAGGTCCCTGTTTTTATCTCTTATCCATAAGTACATAACTATACATTGTTTGAGATTTTTTAAATTTAAAATAAGTTATTTATTTCAATTTTTTTTATATTTTCATATTTTTTTTTTAAAAATATTTATTTTAGAATTTTAAAACCAAATATTATCTTCAAAATAAAAAATAAGTTACTTATTTTCAGAAAAAGTACATACATACCTATTTTTTTAATAAGGGCTTATTTCCAGAAAATAAGTTTCGCCAAACGGGCAACTATACCATAGTTTGTATGGACATCCGTTCGATCGACCTAACTCAAATTTCAAAAATATTATTTCTTCATCCCATTTTATATGTTATTTTAAAAAAATTATTTATATTAAAAAAAATACATAAAATTATTTTCTATTTATATTCATATTAATTATAATGGTTAAGATACTTTTAATACATAATTTAAATGATAAATAATTTTATATTAATTATATTACAAGTATCAATACTCTAGTTAAAGATTTATCTTAAAAATTTACTTATAAAATTGCATTGATAAAAGGATAATGAATGTATCATGTGCAAAATTTTTTTTTATCAAAATTTACATTTGAGGGAGTAGTAAATTATAATTTTAGACTTTTACGTTTTTTCACAAAAGCATATTTATACTTGCATGTAATTTTAACCCTACTAAAAAATATTAAATTTATTTTGATCATGATAATTTTTTATTTCTAATAGACATGCAATACATACACACATATTCATAAATATTTTTTCAAATATTTTAAAAATATTAAATACATTCACAATCTCCATAAGTTTCTTACTAAAAATGAGAAGATTTGAAAAAAAATCACATATTTATTTAAGAAATTCACAATATTTCCACTTTTTTAAAATTTTCTCTAGTTTTATACAACAAACTCAAAAATAAACTTGGTCTTTATTCTCTTTTTTTTAAATTTAACTAAAAGCTCTCCAGCATAATGTTAAATTTTAACTCTATTATAATCTAGTTTGCACTTGCCTGAGCACACCTTCTTCAAACCACGGAAGAAAGCAATAGAACTTAATTAAGATATTGAATTTATAATTAATATAATATCAACATATTTTTGTCATAATTAGATTTTATATTTAATAATATTATATTAAAACCTATATTTTTGTTAATTGAATGTTAAATTCTGTATTTGCATAAAATAGTTGAGTCATTATTAATTTTAAGATCTAAATATAATTTTATAATAAATTTAAGGGGTAAGTTAAATTATTACAAAATATCAATTTTAATTGAAATGTTTTATAATCTTGTGTAAATCCCAATTACCCTTTCACCACAAATCTATCAGTATACTGTGTACACAAACATTTTTCATTTTTCTCAATTTAATTAGGATCATGTTTCACCACAAATTTTAAAATTCAACTAAATAGTCCAATATCAACATAAAATGTACTAAAAATTAATTTGAAGATTCACCTCAAAAATAAATTATATAAATAGTTTTATATTTACTACAAATAAATTTATCATTTTAGATACAATATTAATATAATAAGTCTATAATTCATCAATACTAATAATATTTTACAGTTTTTTAATATAAATGATAAAATTTAATTATATTTATAATATAATTAAACTAGACTTTCATACGAACATGGAGTAACAACACATTCAAACTAAAGCCCATGTGTGCATATAATTGGGCTTCAAAACCAATCATACTAGATACATTTTGAACATTATGTAAAACAGGTGAGCTTCTTTTATCATAGTTGAGCCCATGGGCCATGACTCTAGATTAATAATAAATCCTAGTTCTAGTTAGAAAAAAGATGAAGAAAAAGAAAGACCCTAATTCGTACAAAAACTAGTAGACCCAAAGACATTGCAAAAGTGCAAATAGTAGAAGCATGGTTTCCAATAAATTTGACTCACAATCACCCTAGCTAGGTTTCTTGTTTGAATACAAATGTATGTATACTGTATAGGCACCTTTTCTATGTAAGCCATTTGTCTACATCAGTCAACTGTATCACATTGAGTTGTTGCGCATTCGGCGGTCCAGTTCGTAAATACTTTATGCTTTCCATTCTTTTTCCTAATTAAAACTCATTGTGTTTCTATTGCCAATATTTTCTGAGGCACTGTCCATTACAAATTTCAAACATTATGTGAGACAATATTGGATTCTACTCCCCCTATACTTGTACGTGTCCAAGACCTAATTTCTTCGAGTTCATATTAAACTATCAAACCCACAAGAAATAGAAATATAAAATGAACGATCAAGTTATTGTGTGTTACTAAGTAAACTCAACAAGGTTTTAAAGAGCATATAGGAAATAATAGTTACTTAAAATATAGGAAATAAAAAAAACTATTTCACTCTAATGGTATTCCCTGTATCGATTCTCTATAATTAAAAAATAATATTTTGAGAAGATAAGATAATGAAAAAAAATATGAGAGAGAGGGAAAAAGTTTTAAAAAGAGAAATATAGGAGAAATAGGAAATCCCCAAATGTAAGTAACATCTCTCCTCCCCTAAAATTTTTAGGCTAGTAGCACCATCGTTGGAGCTCAAACTTAGTGTGCATTCCTATTTTCCTCCATGTGGTGTAAATATTGGCAATGCTTTTGGCCCTTGGAAATGTTGTAAGGTGATTGAAACACAAAAATTACATAAATTATTCTTTTAATAAGGTAGTTTAAAATATTATCTATACCTTTACTCCTTTCGAAAAAGAAAAGGGTGTCACACTGTCCGTTATTCCAGAAAATATGATCCAGCAGCTCCAACAAGACAAAGTGGCTATAAAACATCAAAAATTGCGGTTGGTATCATTGAACAGACAATATATATTTCGAAGTATTGGTGGAAAGAGTTGTAGTAACATGAACAAGGAGCTACTTGTTGATTGAATAGGCATGGTCAAATCTGAATCGCTGCAACTTATATGTTAACAATAGTCAAATCTTGTGTAAGAAGACTACTAGTCTATGTATAAATCTCTGCATGCATGTCTGTAAAGATTAGCTAGCTAGTGACAGGTCGTTGGGAAGAAAGTCCGTTGAATTGATTCAATCTCTTGCTTGCTATTTAATTTAATTAATTTTCTTAGGTCTTCCTATCTATCAACAAGAATCTGGACCTGTTACTACAATTAGTAAACTATTATACTACTGTATTATTTTTTTTNCTTAGGTCTTCCTATCTATCAACAAGAATCTGGACCTGTTACTACAATTAGTAAACTATTATACAACTGTATTTTTTTTTANGAATCTGGACCTGTTACTACAATTAGTAAACTATTATACTACTGTATTATTTTTTTTAATATTTTTAATGATCTCTTTGTTCCTTTGTGGATCATCTCAGATCTTGCTTACTGTACACACACAGTCATCGACGGTGCTGCGGCAAACCCATATCATACACGATACTACTCGATATTTTTACCTAGTTTTTCATATATATATTTTTGAACCCAGAGATTCATCCCCAGCAGTCAAGAAAAAAAAGGACCACATTTTCGAAATTTACAATTATTTCGACATTATGTACTTGATGAGTTCGATGCCAACATTCCACTGCACCAAAAAACCAATTAATATATGTAATATTATATAGTCGGACCAATTTTCTCATGCCCAGATCCAATATATGGCAGAAATATTGCAGGGAGTGAATAGAGTCGGTTCTTGTATAGCAGCACAAAGCACCAAGTCACTGAATAGACATCATGTAGGGTTAAAAAGCCATTTTTACCTTTCAAACTTTTCCCCGTCACATTTAAATATAACCCCTGAAAATGTACAAAAATATCAGAGAAATGTGAAGGTAACTGCAGAGCATCAGAAGTAAATTGAAGAAAAAAAGGAAGGAGATTCTTGTTTATTTAAATGGGGTATAACATTGGAATATACATAAACTGCGAGGGTCAGAGACAAATAAGGAAAAGGGCAATAGACCCCCTGATAAAAGTCATAAAGAAATCCCCCAAATAAAGTAAAAGTCATTCTTCTCCTCTCTATATACCCGTCTGCTACTGTAAAGGCTTGGATATACGGGCTTCTCTTTTTTCTTTCTTTCTCCCTTGCTCTATTTCTGCATGCAGGTGAATGAATCAATTATCATCTACAACTCCATAACTTCAGTTCACAACGCAGGCACATTTTATTTTGTAAGATGCATTTAACATGAATATCGTGAGAACACCCCAAGAAATCAAATGAGGCAAGTTGGGTGGAATTTCGAACTGATTTTTATTAAATTTGATTTTTGAATTGAGTTTGTTATAGATGAGCCGAATTTGAACTGTCCACGAATTGAGAGCAACATTTGAATCGAAAGAAATATTCTCAAAAACTTATATTTTTAGTAAAATATTAGCTACAAATTTGGCCGTCTAAAAACATATCTAAAATGAGAACTTAGACTCAAAAACTTACCATGCTTGTATGTCTTTTTTTCCAACTGATCTTGACAATCGATTGTTGCTAACCATTTATCTGTTATAATTTTTCGTAAATAAGAAAAACTAGAACATCTACGATAAGTGCGGATAGCCGACGTGATCACGTGAATTCACAAAAAATTATCATATTAAATTTATGCGTGAAAATTTATAGCGGATAAATATTTTCGACCGGTAATTGTCAGATTGAGACTCATTTTTTTAAAGTTAAATATAAGCATTAGTTTATCACTATTTCAAAAAAAATAAATCAATTGTGCATGACTATACAATGCATTAGTGTAAATCAAGTTGTAANTTTAACATGAATATCGTGAGAACACCCCAAGAAATCAAATGAGGCAAGTTGGGTGGAATTTCGAACTGATTTTTATTAAATTTGATTTTTGAATTGAGTTTGTTATAGATGAGCCGAATTTGAACTGTCCACGAATTGAGAGCAACATTTGAATCGAAAGAAATATTCTCAAAAACTTATATTTTTAGTAAAATATTAGCTACAAATTTGGCCGTCTAAAAACATATCTAAAATGAGAACTTAGACTCAAAAACTTACCATGCTTGTATGTCTTTTTTTTCAACTGATCTTGACAATCGATTGTTGCTAACCATTTATCTGTTATAATTTTTCGTAAATAAGAAAAACTATAACATCTACGATAAGTGCGGATAGCCGACGTGATCACGTGAATTCACAAAAAATTATCATATTAAATTTATGCGTGAAAATTTATAGCGGATAAATATTTTCGACCGGTAATTGTCAGATTGAGACTCATTTTTTTAAAGTTAAATATAAGCATTAGTTTATCACTATTTCAAAAAAAATAAATCAATTGTGCATGACTATACAATGCATTAGTGTAAATCAAGTTGTAAATTCAACTTTAAAAAAATTGTGGTGAAATTGTGACTCCCTTTGGAATTTGTATCTTTTATTTTTAAGATTCTTAGGCTTTTTCTTTAACCCTACCCTCCTTTCCTTTTAAACCCCACCAGTAAAAAGAGATTAACAAAGAATTAAAGCAACTCTGTTTATCCCCATTTATTAAAAGAAAAATATATTTAAATAAAACCCTCCAACCACCATGAAATTCCCTTATAAAAAGGCACCCCACGCCCATAAACAAGCAAGGAAAAAAAGTAAGAAAAGAAAAGAAACCACCCTATTTTCTAAAGTCTACAACACTTCTCACAAATCACTCTCCAAGATTCACTCCAACAATCAACTCTACCCAAACATGGATGTTGTAAGTTCTATTATCCTTGTTATAACCAAGTACATACATATATACATGTGCATGTACAATCTTCTTCCTTGTACATGCAATTAAGTTCTTGGATCTGAAAATTTGTTGTGGTTTTCATATGATTTTATTTTTGAAAAAAATGTGCAGGAATTCAAGAAAAGTCATGTCCCAGCATTTGGAAGCTGGGATTGCAATGATGATCTTCCATTTACTCAGTGCTTTGAATCTGCAAGACAAGCTGGACTTCTGCGTTATAGTTACTCTCAAGATCGTGATTTGTATGTCACTGGTGACTTGTACCAAAATGATGTTGTCACTCCGGCTATGATTGTTGTTCCCCGCCGTAGGGTAATTCTTTGAATTCTTGTACTTTCCTTTGTTAAAATGTTTAAGGCATGACTTTATTATATGCATACTATTCTTGTCTATTTCATGTATAGTGTTCTTGATTTTTACCTGTATAATTCCTTGGTCACTTTTTTCTTTTAGTCTTTGGCATGTTTAAACTCTTCCATTGATATATGTTTTGACCTCTTTGCAAGCAAACTGATGTTCATTTTAGCCTTTGAGGGCTATTATATAAAATAAACTGCTGAGATTGCTTTTTGTTTTTATGACCCCATAACTTGCAATTCCAATAAGGTTTAAATTATTTAATATGTAGATTTTCTTGAGTTGGTGCATGTGGGTACTTCTCTAGGAGAGTAAATTATGGATCTTCTTGATTAATTAATGCTTTGTTTATATTTGTTTTAGTAATACATATGTATGTAAAATATATGATGTACAGGCAAAAGGAGGTTACCCACATGTGAAAGAAGGTAAAAAGGAAGGGTGGGTGGTGTGTGAGTGTGAATGTGAGTATGAATATGATGTGAAAGAACCACCAAGTCCTGTTCCTCATGCTCCACCAACAAAGGCACCCAAAGCTGTGGATGAAGATTTATACAAGATCTCCCCTGACCTTCTTTATGCCAAATCCAAAAGGGTATGTATACATTGCAATGTCTACACTTTCTAGTTCTTTGAATTTTGCTCTTAGCCCAGTTTCAAAGATCAAATCTTTAAGGATTTCTTTAGTTATTTAAAGAAGGGTATATCTGCAGCAATGTAAAGATTAAATATCGCAACAGTTCCAAGTCAAAACATACAAGTCAGATTAGTTTTTTATATATAGTTGCTCACAGTTATCAATGCACTACTAGTATTGTGTCCACAAAACTTGTTTTGTTTATGTATATTGAGTGTTTTGAGGTCATAACTAAACAAAATTCAGACTTATGAGGTTTTCATATCACTGATTTCTTCAAGATTTGCTTTGGAGTTTAGTGTAGCAAATAACAAAAAGTTGTTTTTTAAATTGAGCAAGAGGTAGACTTTTTGTCACTTGTGTAAGTAATAAATATAGTCAAAATATTTATTTACTAATTATTACTTTGTAATTATTTGTTGACAGAAGAGGGGATTTGGCCTGTTTTCATGTTGCTTAAGGCCATCTTGTGACTTGTGAAACCAGGGAGTGCTCGGAAGACTTGTTGAGATGCATCATGCATAGATGGAAATGGAAGGAATGATGACAAAGATGATATATATAATATTAGTACATATATGCAGTGGACAATGTTTGTCTACTTTTTGTGTTGCTACCTAGTAATGAACTGTTGACATCAAAAGCTAAGCTAGTGCTATTTGTAATTTAGTACTATATAATATGATAATGATGGATGATTTTCTCTCTTTCTTATGTATCTCAATATCTCAATATTTTGGTAGGGTTTGATATTTTTTAAATTATTGTGTAATTTTCCAAATCAGAGAGGGATCAGTTGTGTTGGGACTTGTGAAATGTGATCTACCAATACATCAGTTTTAGCCAATGTTTGAGGTTACTTATTTTCTAATTTATAAAAATGTATATATTTATTGTTTTTTAAAATTATTTATAAAATAAACCGCAATGCTTAATCGTGAAAGTTTCTTTCTTAGAGAAGTGGAGGCCCCGTTTTTTTCTTGCTATTATCATTCATGGCATATATGACTTATCTATTATAGAAATATGATAATAAAAGTCTCTGACTCCATAAATTATATGTTCTTTTAAAATATTAAATAATTTAATAATTTAAATTAACAGAACCATCATGTACTTTATTCAAAAGTAAATATTACATAATATTTACATGAAAAAATAATAATAACCCTACCCACGGGTAGAAAACGTGATAAAGCAATAGGCAACCTCCCATTTTTTAGTTTTTTTTTATTGTCATCTATAAAGTTCACTCCACTAATTATGATGCATAGAGCATGATGATAATAGAAAAACAGAGCATGGAGCTTTTATATTTTTATGTTTACTTTAGCAATTATTAAATAAGTATTAAAATTTGTTTCCACCGAAAAGGCTAGGGGGACCAGGGCAACTTAATGAATTTTACAGCTGAATTTCGAAGAGTTAACATTATAAAGGTGGTGGAAAAAATGAAGAGAAAAAGATGAAAAATGAAAAGTATAGATAATTTTGGTCAATATAATAAGTACGTTAATGCTTACAAACCAAATTAAGTTAACATGAACTTAAAAATAACAGCACAATCTCCTAGCTTCCCCTCTAACCAGCATGAACCTGCTTTGATTTGTACATGCTCCAACTCCGCCGAAAAAATTGAGTACTACACCCTGTTGTGCTTGATAAGCTTTATAGCCCTCCCATGAACAAGCACTGTAGCTCGCTTTTAATAGTTTTAAATACTAAATAACTAGTATTTCACTATTTCTTGTAAGAAGTTAAGTAATTTTTATATACGGGCAAACAAACACTTAGGCACGAAAGGAGTTGTCATGGGCCAAGTCCATTCGGCTCTAAGGCTGTCATGGAATTGTAGTGTAAGGAGTTCTCGTAGAGAGTCTGGCGCGATATGACCTCGCAGGAGCAGCATGTAGAGGTGACCATGAACGGATCACTTGATGAGATAAGAGCTCATGGGGCTAACTGTCTTCAAATAGATAAGTATGTTGAGATATTACCCCATGGGCCTTCTATAGTCTTCAGATTAGCAAATAATATCAAGTGAAGTCAGTCTATGAGGCTAGGAGCTTTTCAGCTATTTATGAGAAATTCGTGCTAATTACTCCGAGTTAGCGAAGCGACCCAGACAGAGCGGTCCGGACGAACGACCCGGGCTGTGGTCCATTTTCTGTCAGATCAATGTGATCTGTAAGAGAGGTGATGGGAAGCGAACCTGGCTGGGGGCCGGTTCTCCTTTCTCTATATTTTTGAGTTCGAATAAGTCTAAGGCCGGAGGGATAGCGTTGAGACCTCACGCTAGATCAAGTCCCTTAGAATATTTCAGGCGCCAAGTACTCTCGGCTAGCTGCAGCTATGAGATCCGGGTTAGAACCATGCTTCTAAGAATGCTATGCTAGCTGAGAAGATAAAAGTAGGAACCGGGGTAAGGCCGATTCTCTTCTCTTCATGTCCTCGATATTGATAGGAGATAGTGAACCGGGATGAGGTCGGTTCTCCTCTCGTCTCACCCGGTTCTCATATTGTCCTGGTCGGCTCTCATCTCCTCTCGTCCCGTCCGGCTCTCATCTGCTCCTGCACGTTTCTCCTCTCATCCCGCCCAGCTTTCATCTCCTTCCCGGCTCTCCTCTCGTCCCGCCTGGTTTTCATTTTGTCATGCCCGACTCTCCTTTCCTTCCGGCCGACTCTCATCTCTTCCTGTCCGGTTCTCATCTCCTCCCGACCTTGAGATTCAGATTGAAGTCTTTTTTAGGATAAGAGAGTGAAGCGAGTCTAAGGAGGGTGGACTAACGTTGTGACCTCATGCTAGACCAAGTCCCTTAGAATATTTTTTCTTGTTCTAGCGAAGCAAACTCAACACGGCCATGCATGCTAAGTAAACCCATTTATGATATGGGTTTGTCAATAATAATATTGGGCATGTATAGGACTCATGCCCAAATATTGGACATAACATATTTTTATTTCAATGTTATTAAAAGTTTCAGCCTCGACTACTTTTAATCCGGTTCCTTTACCGATTCTAAGCTGATATATAATATACACTGTTTTATGTTATGATTTATGAACACTCTACATGATGCGTCTAGATCCATTATACTGTAGGATAAACTTTATGGAGTTTTTTCCCTTTAATGATACAGTTTTGTATAAGATTATCAAGGAAGAAATCTTGTGCTTTGTCAATTTCTATTCTCTGATACTATATGCTGTCATTCGATCCACTACTGTTCATGTTACTTTAATCTTTTTAATCTGTTGATCTGGATCGCATATTAATATACTACAGGCTTTATACATGCATGTTAATGTCTTCTTTATTGTGCCTACTTAATGCAAACCACTGCCAATCTGCCATGGCTGTGTATTCTCAACAAACACTGTGTTGCATGGGAAAGGCACGTAAATCGTAACAGCATCTAACTGGTTTCTATTTACTACAGTACTAGACTGGATGCAGTAGATGTTAGACAACTGCTATTAAACACAACTCAAAAATAGGAATATACTGTAATATTTTACTGTACTATTTTACATCCATTTTTAAGATTGCATTGAAATACCACGCTTAATTTTTGATGCAATTATATAAATATAGCATCACTTGTAATATTGCATTGAACATAATCAAAGTGGGGAACCTAAAAATATAATAAACGGGTCAAGGAAATTTATAGCTGCAATTGATTACAAATTCTAATATGCATAATAATTCATCAACCAAGGCTAGGCAGGAAAGAACCCTTGGTTCCGCCACAGGACATCGATCTTAAACAAAAAACAAAAGCTTTTAGACAATGTGAATTATTGATCCTGAAAGTATGTACTTTTGTACACATCAATTCTTAAACAAAAAAAAAGAGTATGATTTGTCCTTTAATTTTTGTACATTTCAATCATATTCTCCATTTATCTTCTCAAAATAACCGTATCAAATTCTGAAAACAGTCCAATACTGGAATGAATTTTGTAGGTATCTTCAATTAAATCACATATATCAACATCATCTATTATAAACCTAATTTTATAATCTAAGAGAAAAACTACAAAACACACTAATAGAGTAATAGATAACATTTGAAGCAGTATATTCCAACAGTCTTTAAGATACAAAACAAATATATAATACTCTCTCCGTCCCAATTTATCTGTCTTATTTGACTTTTTACGATCAAATTGATCAAATTTTGACCGTTAATTAAAAATTATTAATTTATAATTTAAAAAAATTGAAAATTGCATTTTAAAGTAAATTATATATACTTTCTAACAATATAATATTTTATAATTTTACAATTATATAGCATATGTAATTTTCAGTCAAAATTGAGTCAATTTGATCGTAAAAAGTCAAACAAGACAGATAAATTATGACGGAGGGAGTACTATTATTTATATGAACACATGTGTATATATATATATATATATAAATGTATACAACTATATATTTATGTATATACTTTAAACACACTACAAAATATTTTACAATCACAACTGAAAAACCTGCTTAATACCCAAATTGATTATGTGATTCTTGAAAATTCTGAACAAAAATAGCTCTCACAATCCGAAAAGGCATTTTTGGAAAACAAATGATGAGAAGGGTCAAACTGCACAAAAACCAAATTTAATGTGCTAAATTGAATTTTTTTTTGGGGGGTTCATTTGTACAGACGGGCATACTTCAGGAGCTACTCCGTAATATATTAATAACCCAATTGCCAAAGATGCATGTATTACTCTACATGTGGGTTCTTAAATTTAACATGGGCATTGGGTACACATATTAAACTTAAACTGTACATACAATCACACTGCGTGCCTAATTAAATCATCACGCTGCTAGTCGTCGAAACGACGAGTTTAAAAGAATAGGCTCTGTACTGGAGTTTAATGCATTTTCATGTCATAGGCAATTTGAAGACGATAACGGAGTTCATACGAAATGCAATTTCCTTTCCCCCCTTGGAACAACCTGGATTTAGAAATTGATAAGATTGGATGATTAAGATGCTTGCAATGCTCTGACTCGTGCAGTAAGCTCTCGTACTTGATTCCTAAGACGGTCGGGATTACAGAAGAAATCAACAAAGACCTGCCTCTGAAGTGCTATTTCTTGCGAATGATGCTTTACAATCTATAAATAGAGAACATAGAAAAGATGGAAAACAAATGAACATTCAATTTAAAAAGCAATATTACTACTATCTCACTGCCACGAGCTCAAAGAAAACACTAAATACTTTTAATCTGAATTTTAATTTCTAACCAGATGAGCATATGTTCTAGATTCCATATATTAAGTGTGGTCACAGCACCATTGTGGATATAGCATATTTGGGTTGCAACTACATTCACTCGTAATATGCTTGTCATATATAAAAACTAAACTAAAGCAGAAGAAAAACAACATTGTACATACTTTGTCAGTTTATATATAACATGAAACAATGAGTGATATGATTTACATTCTGAACTGTCAATGTACCGACACCACAATTATCTATATAAAAAGGTTAAGTATTGAATACACTATGAAATTTGTACCTCATTCTTTTTGCAATGCTCGAGTGCCACTTCCTCTACTGCTGCAGATAATTTTGCATTTGCCTTTTCCATCTCATCTATCTCTTTCAGTAGTATCTAAATAGATCAATTGTTACAGGATCAGTGGTTAAAAATACTATTCAATTTATCATGTAACAAGAGGACCAGAATTCAAGCCTCACAGAAGGCATGGGCATGTGCGTATTTAAACTTCTGTGATTAGCCATCTCCAATTAAGGTGATATTTTTTAATATATTTCTTAACATTTGATTTGTTAAGTTTTGTATAGGAAATCTTTGTCTGGCAGTATTACCCTTGAGCTCTTTACACGAGCTCAAGAGTTCAAGACTTGTCAAAGACAAAAAATGTGTGCGAGTATGTTTAACTAGCAACAAAAAAAAATCAATGATCAAAGTTAGAGTTAACTGTGGTCTCCAGATTTTATTAAAGTTATCCTGTATAATGCGAACACCAAGAGAAAAGCCACATGATATAAAATTTGTATAAACAAGAGAAAAATGTTTATCACGGGGAGTAAGTATTAAGTAGAGTACAGTATGTACAGGGATGAACTACTAGAATAATAAAGGATTGTACCCGAGGTGACAAATTTGGTTGTGCAGTTGTTGATGATGCAAACAGTAGTTGCTGCAAACTTTGAATAAGGGTGCATCTACATAATTAGCCAAAAAAAGAAGGAAATGTTTTTCATAAGATAGCAAGCACAGATTCAGCGGGAACAGTCTAGTCAATAATAATAATTACAAATTGTGGTTAACTGAAATTAAGATCTCCGGAAATCATACATCTACTAAAGATAGTTGATCATCAGAAGAGAAACTCTAGCAAAAATGCATTGCTCAAAAGGATGACTTACAGCTCATTTATACATCTATTTCTGTCTTCAGGAAGGGCGTGTTCTAGGTCGGACTGCAGGACCATCAGGTCTGAATGAAGGCCAGATATCTGTTGAGCAATGCCAGGAGCCGATACATATGTTGATAGACTTGCTTGCGTATCTGAGGATACAGTGAATTGTAAACATAAGTTTTTTTAAAAAAAAGCATACATACTAGCTTTAGTACAAATGGCCATTACTTGAATAAATACTAAGAAGATCTCTAACACCATGCAAAAATGTATCTCGATCATCCACTTCCCCGTGTTCTTGTACATCAGATGCTGCTTGAATCAATGCCATGCAACGATCCTGTATGATTCTTATCAGCATATATAAAGGACAGAATAAAATGCATAAGCCAGTTTTTCCACATTTAATAACTAAAGGAAGTTGCATCTCAAATCGTGGTAAAAGCTACTCTATCTTACATCGAGTTCTTGTCTAACAAGCACGTGGTAAATGAAGTACTACTATAATTACAACATAGTAGCAGTGGACAAGAAAAAAGCACTGTGTATTTAGGTAAGAAAAATGCAACATTATCCCAATTTGGTAAGAAATGCGACAACTGATTAAGTACCAGTCTGCCCTCTGTTGCTGACAGATATCCTTGCATCTCCAACTCAATAACTTTAAGCAGTGAATACGCTTCAAGCATGTTCTTCTTTTCCAACTGACATGCTATTTTTAAAAACTGATGTCTGGCGAGCTGATTAATCAGATGCCCAATAAACTGCACAGTTGAATCTAGAAATTAGGGGCTCTGATAAAACTTGAAAATGCCAAAGAAGGTAGATTTAGTGCATGTGGTTAACTTATAGGAACTGATTTTAGCTCAACTTTGAACAACTTCATATGCAATATAACAACATACATAATCTACAATCGCTAGTCGGAATTTAGCTTAATGTCAGTTCTGAACTGCAATTTTGTCAGCTTTTATCAACATCTCTGAACAAGAAGCGTATACATACCAACAAAGCATCATAATGGAGCAATACATACCACTTTTTGCCGATTAATGTAGTGTTCTTGGCGCATGACTTTCAAATCGTAATCCCCTGAATGCTCAAAAAGTGAAATAATATTACCATTGTCTATCATACATGTAATGGTCATCTGCTTTGAAGTTCAAACCATAAGAAACATTATCTTTACCTTGCAGAATGTATGTGTCTTGCAGCTGAGCCAGTTCCCAACAAAGATCAGGGATTGTCTGTAAAAAGGAAGTATCTCAGACTAACAAGTTAAAAAAATTGATATGAAGCACAAGTAATGACAAAACAAGAAAGAAGTAACCCTAAAAGCCTATTACAGTGCTAAAACATTATGTAACATCCAGAAAGTGCACAATCTATGAAGAGATTCAAGGTGACACAACTAAAATCTAGGAATCTTTTTGTATGAGCTTGCTGGAACTCTTTATTGGGTATTTAAGGAAGGCAGGAGTTTTTGCCATAATTCTATATGAATTTGGTAAGACAACTGGGAGTGAGAGCTAGTCAGAGAAACCAAATCACATCTGTAACATCATGGTCAATTAGTCTTCATAGTCCCACATCGAGAGAAAGCAAATCACATCTGTAACATCCCAGTCCCACATCGAGGCACATTGAGACATGTGGGACAATTTGTTCAAAGCAAGAGTACTATTTCCAAGTGTACGAACAGATCTTTCGAAGGCTTGTGGAGTATCTAAGTCGTTGCATTTGGGCTAATATGCTTCTCCTTATCTGTGATAGATAAGGATCAGGGGCATGACCTCATTTCAAAAAACGCTCAGGATTTGACCCAGGTTGTCACATATGGTATTCAGAGTCAACTCTCAAAAGTTTGATATGTCAAGTTGCGGAGTTGGGGACACGAAATCTAGTGGTATTATCTCACAATGACAGAGTTACAGAGGTGGGAACACGAAGCCAACTGGTATCATCCCACAATGGTTAGAGAGGGACAATTTGGGCCTATGGGGTTATCTGTCCTGGTTAGTTTATTTTTATGCAGGATCACATCAGCAAATTTCCGATAAGGCAAAAAATGATATAACGTCATTTAAAGGAGGGATAAATCAACAAACAAAATGGCACATGCAGTAAACAATTTCAGCTTTAGGGGCATGATAATGCAGGTAGAGGACTAAACGGCTGGATTGTATAACATAACTATGTACTTATAATACAGTTTACAAAATGTTAATACGCGCCAAGAAGAACATGATAAAGTCATCACTAGCTGCAGGTACAAACCTCAGACAACAACTTTTCTTCTTTATGATAAAGGTTTGTAAGTTCTCCAGACAATTCAGCATGCTTTCTCCTACAAAGGCGAAATGATAAATACGAAGTCAATATTTACATAGATCAGAAATAATAACAAGTTGCACACATTCGCCTCAAATTGGATGTGTCATTGTCTTCTGATATATTATATATGATTTAAAATCTTAGATGATGTTACCACGATATTGCTATCACGATTCACGACACTCATAGTTAAGATATGACGATCTTCAATAATCTCCAACAGTTATACAGCAGTATTAGTGAACAATCAAATATGTAAAGCTTGAAACCATATTTATCATNACATAGATCAGAAATAATAACAAGTTGCACACATTCGCCTCAAATTGGATGTGTCATTGTCTTCTGATATATTATATATGATTTAAAATCTTAGATGATGTTACCACGATATTGCTATCACGATTCACGACACTCATAGTTAAGATATGACGATCTTCAATAATCTCCAACAGTTATACAGCAGTATTAGTGAACAATCAAATATGTAATGCTTGAAACCATATTTATCATATCTATAATTATAAAATAAAGAAAACCAGATACCTAAGAGAATGGATATCATGATGAATGTGGGCTTCATCGGATGTTACTTGAGCTTTTAGAGCCATCAGGATAGCTTGCTGCTTGGCGTTATGAACTTGAGCTTCCACCCATTGTCTTTCACTTGTTCCAAATCTGTTAGTTTAGATAATTAAACAAAGCCAATAACATATCAAACCACAAAGAAGCAATCCAATAGTACATGCCATCCATATGTTACTTCGGTGAAACCAAAAAGTTCCCACAGCATTTCTTTAACCTAATCATCTCTTATTAAGTCCCCTTCTATTCCAATAGTATATTTTATTTTTCAAGTGAGATGGAGCCATGGAGTGCATGGATAAAATATGTGAAGAAACAAGAGGTGGGACCATGGAAGAGATGGATGTAGGAGAGAAGAGTGAAGACAATTGAGTGTAATTTTTCATTATAAGATACTTGAAGCCTTGAAGGATATGTAGGAAGAAAGGCATGATAACTAATTTCTAACATGGTGGGGTTTGAGTTCTAGTTTACATATGTAGGAGGAATGGAAAGGATGCAGGTTCAAAAAAATTAATAAATATCCCCAATATAGTACAATTCTCATCCTTCCAAGTTATAAACACCAGAGGGCAAACACGAAATTTTTTCTTTAGCGAGGAATTACTGCCAGCACACAACCCAAGTTCTAAAACCAACCATGTAACACATGTAAGCTTATATACCTTATAGTCTTATTTATTAAGGTCTTTAGTCTGGATGATATTAATGTATCCCTATCTTGAGAGAACATAGAGTATAATAATCCCAGTAAGTCGCAAACAAATTTGCATAATGTCAATACCCATGAATGGCAATGACTTTAAGAAAAATAACATACAAATATAAAATTTACGTACATGGAGCGAAGCCTTTGCAATTCGGATACACGCTGATGATGTGATTTTTCCATATCTGCTGCATCCATCAGCACAATAATGCAAGTCAAATTATATCTCACATTCAATGTACATATATAATTAGAGAGATAATAAGTTGAGTATATTGGTGCCTCCAAGCATTCCTGGACGTGTTACTCTCTAAGTTAATTTCCACCTACAAATTTTTTTATGCAATTCTATTGACTGCAAAAGTATCTTTAGATCCATTTGCTTAAAAAAAAGGTAAGACAATCATAAGAAAACTTTTACAAGAAACATTAAAGTTAAATTATCTTGATTAAATAT
>QRFB01012377.1:0-26635 GCA_008931105.1 Oenanthe javanica | reverse complement strand
CACTTGGAAAAACAAATTTATGCGGAGATAAGAGGGCGAATTAAGGAGGATGACATATCTGCACCAATAAGGAGAGGGCCTTACTACTACTACCNTATACTATGCAATCAAAGCACCTAAATATGTGTGCCAAAAGTTAAAATGACTTATAAAAAAAACGGAGGGAGTACATAAATGTTTTAGTAAGAATCTTGAATTTTGGGTTTAGAAGCATCTAACATTCAAAGCAGTGTTACTGATATTTAACCCTATGAGAAATTAAATCTATAAACAGTCAAATGTGTTTTCTTGTAATACAAGGTATTTAAGGTCTTGATAATGTAATTGTTAGTTAATATGCTGATGGTGAAGCTCGGTGACTTTTGAAATTATAGGTACCAAACACTTGGAAAAACAAATTTATGCGGAGATAAGAGGGCGAATTAAGGAGGATGACATATCTGCACCAATAAGGAGAGGGCCTTACTACTACTACCAAAAGACTATGGAGGGGAAGGAATATGTCCAGCATTGTCGGCGCTCTGCACCTAAAGAAAGTGTATCTGTTCACGATGTTATGCCAACTGGACCTGATGCTCCTCCAGAGCATGTTATCCTGGATGAGAATTTGAAGGCCAAAGAGCATACTTTCTATAAAATTGGGGAATTGCGAGTAAGAACAACCGTTCTTGTATTTTTCTTAGTTTGATTTTTCCCCCTTTCTGCTGATTTCTCCTACCGTGTGATTTGTATTTGTCTTATTTTCTTTTTTCTCTCCTTCAGGTCAGTCCAAATCACAAGTTAGTTGCATATTCAGAAGACACAAAAGGAGATGAAATCTTTACTGTTCATGTCATTGATGCCGAGACTGGCGAACCAGTTGGAAAACCTCTTGTTGGAGTGACATATGGGCTTGAATGGGCTGGTGATGAAGCTTTGATGTACATAACAATGGATAGCACACTGCGAGCAGACAAAGTATGTTTCCAAGTTCCAAGTGTATTAGTGCTTTATAATTATATTACCTAGCATTTTCAGTGATTGCATAAATATAAATTAGTGTTTCCATCTCTCCTCAGATATAAATTAGCGTCCAATTTCTCCTCAGAATGAGAGCTTTAAAGCCGTATTGTTGATACCACTTGTTTTGAATTTTGTCTTTGTTGGATTGCTAAAGCTTTAATGACTTGTATATGCACATTAGTTAATCCAATATTATAGTTAATTAAGAAGACTGTATCAGAATCATAATGTACAGGAGGGATGTGTACTTTCGTTGGATTACCTTTTTTGCAATTCTTTTCTTTTCTTCTAATTTTTCTTTTCCCGTGATTGTTTACTAAGATGCTCCCTTCAAAGTGTTTAATTTATTAAAACTTAATGTAATTCTGAAGCAAAAGGGAATGGGAAAAAAATTCCATGTTACATAATTTTACAGCCATACCCAACTCTAGATAAAAAAAAGTAAGGGCTCATTTGTTAACGGGTGAACGAATCAATTTGGACTGAACCATTGCTCTCCGTGTTGTTCAGATTGTTTGTATTATATTTTACTATCTGGACGACTGCAAAAATGTTCTGGACGACTGATGTTCAAATTTTGAGCTGAATGGTTGAATATGTATATTGCTAGCATTTTAACTTTAAACGTTTGCTTTTATTATTAAATTTTTTAAAATAAACAGTTTTTGTTCTAGTTTTTAAATAGTATATATAAAAATTAAATTTTGTTTTATAATTAAAATTATATGTAAATGAATAATATTATTTAATTAAGATAAAATAAATAATTATATTTAATGCCTATATTACTGAAATATGGAATATATTGTAAAAAGTAATTTTTTTTATGTATTTAGTACATAATATATACTCCTTCCGTCCCACNCTAGCATTTTAACTTTAAACGTTTGCTTTTATTATTAATTTTTTTAAAACAAACAGTTTTTGTTCTAGTTTTTAAATAGTATATATAAAAATTAAATTTTGTTTTATAATTAAAATTATATGTAAATGAATAATATTATTTAATTAAGATAAAATAAATAATTATATTTAATGCCTATATTACTGAAATATGGAATATATTGTAAAAAGTAATTTTTTTTATGTATTTAGTACATAATATATACTCCTTCCGTCCCACCCATTTGTTTACGTTTCGGAGAGAGGGTCCGTCACGCATTTTAAGGTGCATATAAAGTATAGATCCATAACTTATTTTTACAATTTTCTGTTTTTGAATAAAAATTGAATGTTTAAATTTTTATTCAGAAAAAAATTTAAAAATAAGTTATGGAATTATACTTTATATGCAGCTTAAAATGCGTGTCGGATCTTCTCTCCGAAACGTAAACAAATGGGTGGGACTGAGGGAATAATTTATTAATCTAATTCATGAAAAAAACCCGTCTCTTTAAAAGTTATAAAATTACATAATTATTTTTAAAATGTTATGTTATTATTAAAATTTTCTTAACTATATTATTTTCTTGTTTTATTTAATTTTTTTAAAATTTTATATTATTATTACATTTGCATATAATTTTGTTTAATATTATTTAGAAAATTTTACAAATAGTTTTATCAGACTTTATTAATTATTTTTCAATATATAAAGATCATTCAGAAATTTTATTATCAAATAACATTATTCATTCGTATTCATATTTAATACTCGTTCAGAATTCTTAATAGTTCATAAATTATGTTCAGATTTAACAAATGACCCCTAAATAATTTACTTGAACTCGGTTNTCTTATTTAGGAGGAACCTGGTTTATCTAATAAGCTAATATAGAAAGCTAACATATATATATTGAAAATCTACTTTTGCATTCAACTGGCAAAATTTGTTACAACTAAAAAGATAACCCTTAATAAAGAAAGAGCTTTGAGGCTTGTGATTGAATAATGAAACCGGAACTCTGGTTTCCTCCAGGAAAACATCCTCCCCTCCGCATGACTCTTTTTAGTATTCTATTCGATTGATCAAGAACAACTACTAGCCACAATAGAAATGCACTGACAGACAATAAGCTGTCTTATAAAGCTCTATACTGGGAGATCATGCCTCCCAGCCTGCACTGTACTCTTTCATGCAAGGTAGAAGCTGTGAAGCTATACATATTTAAAGTATCCTCTTTTTCTTGTCCAGCGTAAAAATTCAGGATGTACATCTTTTTGCTGATCACCTTGTTTTATATGAGCGGGAGAAAGGTCTTCAAAGAATTACTGTATATCAGCTACCAGCCGTAGGGGAACCACTTGAAGGACTTAAAGGTGGTCGTGCTGTTGACTTTGTTGATCCCATATATTCTGTAGATCCATCAGAATCACAGTTTTCTTCCAGTGTTTTACGATATTATTACAGCTCGTTGAGAACACCTCTTTCTGTGTATGACTATGATATGAACACGGGAACTTCTGTCCTGAAGAAAACTGAAACTGTAAGTTACCAAAAATCACTACCTTATATATATAATCTGTTTTGGCTATTTATATGTAGATTGCTGCTTCTGTTTTGATTAATCAGTTTGGGTTCTTCCCTTGTTTTTAATAATTCTAAATTTTCATTTTTCTGTAATTTATAATTCTTGTTAATCTCCACAAGGGTGTACAATCATGTGATGCTGTTTGGTAGGATTTTTTTCTAGAGATAGAAATATCTTTTTTCGTACTTATTTTGAAATTTCTTGTTATCAGTGTATTTAGTATAATATAATTTATGTTTGGTATATTGTTTCTATTGTATCTGAGGAATGCGATACAGTCTGCATTCTCTCTGGCATATTTCGTATCCATGTCAAGTTATCCGACAAATGTATACGGATAACTTTATGTAGTGCTAAATTACTATGACAAATTGACAAGTAAAATGGATTGAAATTCGGAGTTGTGAAAAAGTAATCCAACATGAGAAAAGAGAAAAAAGTTGAAACGATGAGTGATAGAAGAGTGAGATCTACCTGACCTGCATGCTTTTGCTACTATGACTTTAGCTATGCTTTTAGGCTGTGTATACATTATTGCACAGTTTTTATTTGTTGTCGTAGACAAAATATGATGAAATCCGTTTTTTTAACAAATGTAGATGTGAAGTATATATTTTTCTTCTTAAAATTGGCTCTCTTGCACTTAGGTACTTGGAGGTTTTGATTCATCAAATTATGTTACTGAGAGGAAATGGGCAACTGCTGAAGATGGCACTCAAATACCCATATCACTTGTATATCATAAGAATCTTGTGAAGTTTGATGGATCTGAACCACTTTACTTGTATGGTTATGGTTCTTATGAGGTAATTCAAGATGCCTATCTGTAGTTACTTGTGAAGAGAACATACTGCTTAACAGAATGAGGTTATATGTGATGTTGTAAAGCTTTACATGCTTCTTTTAAGCTTGAGTCCTTATTATACCCCAGTTTAGTGTTGCATATTTCTACATGTCTCATTTCACAAAGGCCCTACCAGAGGACTAGCAGTTTTATTCTAACATGCCAGGGGTCCTCATGTTTATCGCTGAAAAAATTTGATCGTTAAGACACTCGAATTTTAATGTGGACAAGCTATGGATGCTGTTTGGATGCGGGCCATTGTATATATCTATATAATCTTTTGGTAACCTATTAAATGCTACGCTGAATCTAATTACTGTCACGTTGCCAATGGAAATGGTTTTGCTGTAGACTGCTTGACATCTTACTTGACAAATGTCGAGTACTTTTCCTTCAATAATTAATTGGTTATATGATTCCATTACTTTGTTAAAGTTGGTTTATTTTGTTATATCATATGGTCGAAGCATCTAGTTGATAGATACAAGTGTATAAGCTCATTTTTTGAATTGTTAAGCATCCATGTTTGATATGTTCACACTTCATTGTGAGGATCACACATATGTTAACTCATAGCTCTGACTGTCAGTTGGTATTTACAAAAAGAAATGTTGTCTAGTTGACAGTATTGTCAAAACCTTTATAAAATCAATTGTAAACTATATTTCTTATTTACTGTGGCCTGTAGTTATTCATGAACATGCAGGATTCCCTTTCCACTTTCCACCGCTTCAAGAAAGGCAGGGCCCTGGCCTTTATTTTTGGTTTTTATAATCTATAATGGTTTTTTAGATGCAACATAGTTTTTGAAGAATATGAGCTAAATATAAGTTTTATATGTGGACAGGCTTCGATTGATCCCTCATTTAATGGTTCGAGGTTGTCATTGTTAGATCGAGGTTTTATTTTTGCAATTGCTCACATACGTGGAGGTGGTGAAATGGGCAGGCAGTGGTATGAAAATGGAAAACTATTGAAGAAAAAAAATACGTTCACAGATTTTATCTCTTGTGCGGAGTATCTGATCAAGAATAAGTATGGATCAAAGGAAAAACTATGCATTGATGGAAGAAGTGCTGGGGGATTGCTTATTGGTGGTGTCCTAAATATGCGACCCGATTTATTTAAAGCTGCTGTAGCTGGTGTACCTTTTGTAGATGTTCTGACTACAATGCTTGATCCCACTATTCCTCTTACGACTAGTGAATGGGAGGTGACATCTCAGAACTTAAACTCTTGCATTGAACATTGGCTAGAAATTGTTTTTTCCCATAGTTCATTAGGTCTTTTAAGTTTTTACGTGAGTTTCTTAAACAGATAATATTAATAAAACTAGTATATGTAATCTCAAATACAGTTCCTTAGTAAAATGAGGGTGGAAGAAATGGCGGCCTTGAGATTATTGGTTCTAATGCCCATATTTGGACCAAAATCCAAAAGTAGATTATTATATATATACATAATAAATATAGTACTAAATGCTTTTCATGTGTTTCTCTTAAACACATAATGTGTAGTATTTCTTAGTACCCATAACTTATGCAGAGCTTTGATACCTCAGTATTCCTTTGCAAGACAAATAAATGGAGTGCTTACTTGTAACTGGACTGGACATAGAAATTCTTAATTATGTGCTTGTAAGTTTTAACTGAGAATGTTCCAGGGGCAGCAATTGGTTCATACTGATCTAAGTACCTTTTCACAATGCATCTCAACCCCAGCCCTTCACCATAATGCAATCTTCTTGTAGAAACTGATTAAAGTATTGTCTGTTGTTGAAATGAAAAATTGATTGGTTGTATTGTGCAATTTAAACAGTGCTAACTGACTGAGTTTGGTTGCCATAGGAATGGGGAGATCCTCGGAAAGAAGAATTTTATTACTACATGAAGTCTTATTCCCCTGTTGATAATGTGAGTATTAAATCATTCATATCCTTGATTTATGTTTTTTTTTATGTCTAAATTTCTCTACAGTCTAGAAAATCAGTGGAGGCCAACATGTTGCACCATTGGATTTGTAGGAACTACATGTTATGTGCCTGAAATGGTCCAAGTTGATTGCTTCAAATATTGAATTGTTAGCTTATCTTTTATCCAGGTCAAGGCGCAAAATTATCCAGACGTTCTTATAACAGCTGGTTTAAATGGTGAGTTAAAGAGCATTATAAATGATATTCAATCATTTGATCAAATCTCTCTCTCTCTCTCTCTCTCACGCTCCCACCCACCCACCCACACGTCTGTTAAGCATATTTCCTGTTAAAAAAATCTAATTAAAGCGGAAGTTGCATGCCAAACATATATCAGAGAATAATCTGCCTCCATTCTGCAGTAAATGTTAACTATTATTAATGTTTAGCTAGTATCAACATCCATATTAAGTACTTTTTCATGGCTTTTCGATTGTGAAGTTCTGCATATATCACCCTTAAACATGCCGAATGTATTGAGTCTGAAATCCCAGGCTCCTAGCAGCTTGCTGGATTGATGAATTGCCTTGTACTATTTCGTAAATTATGTTTAACAGTATCATCTCTTAATATAAATTTAATTGTGGCATATTACGACAGATCCACGTGTTATGTATTCTGAACCTGCTAAGTTTGTGGCAAAGTTAAGAGATATGAAGACCAGTGATAATTTATTGTTGTTCAAATGTGAACTTGGAGCAGGGCACTTTTCAAAGTCCGGAAGGTAATATTCTCATTCATTATCTTATAAAGGATCTTCTAGCTTTACACAATTAAAATCTAGGTAACTTATTATTGGTTATCCAACAGAATAACTCGTAATTGGATTTCAAGTTAACTTTTATTTTTCCTTCCTTTCTTCTTCATCNGTTTTTTTTTATGTCTAAATTTCTCTACAGTCTAGAAAATCAGTGGAGGCCAACATGTTGCACCATTGGATTTGTAGGAACTACATGTTATGTGCCTGAAATGGTCCAAGTTGATTGCTTCAAATATTGAATTGTTAGCTTATCTTTTATCCAGGTCAAGGCGCAAAATTATCCAGACGTTCTTATAACAGCTGGTTTAAATGGTGAGTTAAAGAGCATTATAAATGATATTCAATCATTTGATCAAATCTCTCTCTCTCTCTCTCTCTCACGCTCCCACCCACCCACCCACACGTCTGTTAAGCATATTTCCTGTTAAAAAAATCTAATTAAAGCGGAAGTTGCATGCCAAACATATATCAGAGAATAATATGCCTCCATTCTGCAGTAAATGTTAACTATTATTAATGTTTAGCTAGTATCAACATCCATATTAAGTACTTTTTCATGGCTTTTCGATTGTGAAGTTCTGCATATATCACCCTTAAACATGCCGAATGTATTGAGTCTGAAATCCCAGGCTCCTAGCAGCTTGCTGGATTGATGAATTGCCTTGTACTATTTCGTAAATTATGTTTAACAGTATCATCTCTTAATATAAATTTAATTGTGGCATATTACGACAGATCCACGTGTTATGTATTCTGAACCTGCTAAGTTTGTGGCAAAGTTAAGAGATATGAAGACCAGTGATAATTTATTGTTGTTCAAATGTGAACTTGGAGCAGGGCACTTTTCAAAGTCCGGAAGGTAATATTCTCATTCATTATCTTATAAAGGATCTTCTAGCTTTACACAATTAAAATCTAGGTAACTTATTATTGGTTATCCAACAGAATAACTCGTAATTGGATTTCAAGTTAACTTTTATTTTTCCTTCCTTTCTTCTTCATCTCGGATCAAAACTTGGTCAGTGAAAGATCTTTCTTAATAATAAGAGTTTGTTAAATAATGTTTTCCAAGTTGGTCATAGATGTGTCTATTCTCATAGGACAACCTAATTAGAATAATATTGCAAAGGAGGGAAGAGAGATTCAAAATATTACTATTTGTGATCTTCATAAACCAAGATAGCAGGATCAACTAGAGCAGTCATATACTTTTTCCAATGACTTATCAGTGTATCATGTATGCCATTTCTAGAACTTGCATCGAATGGGTAGTGATGAAGGTTATGCTAGCACAAAATTTCCAATCTTCCATTAAAACTATTCTGTTGTCTGCAGATTTGAGAGGCTGGAGTTAGACTCCTTCATATACACTTTCATCTTGAAGACATTGAACATGGTTCCTGCTGTTGGCGTGGAGAAGAACTGATTGTTTTTAAGTCTTGTACTAAACAGGAAAGAACTGATATTTTACAAGCCTTGTTGTTCGAATCAATTGTTCCCCGGAGCCAACCCTAAATTGAAGTGCGATATGTTGTCACCTTGGTGAACGATAATATGATGAAATTAGAGTTATGCATGTTTAGGACATATATAATATTAAAAGAAGTCGGCACCAAATATTTGATTCAGCTATTGCATCTCGTCCTGTACTTTAAAGCCATAATACAAAACTGTTATACATCTTGAGTCTTGACTTTGTATATTCAGCAGTTATTGTTAGCAGTAGTTTGTTCTTCTTTTACATATCCACTTAAATAATATTTTTCAGAAGAAAGTTTAGCTACTTAAATAATATTTTTGTTCTGCTATTTTTGTGGTAGAGACGTATAGTGTTACAATTGTTGAGAATGTGCTTTGGGCCCCACGAAAACATTATGCTGCAATTAAATATATCAATGCAACTTATCTCCACCAACTAATTTTGTCTTCGAACGTTTGACTCTTTCTTCCCACTATTTAGTTCGATGCATTATCTTCATCTACCTCATCATCATACATTCATCTTGTTCACATCTTGATCTACACAGCTCCAAATCTCCAATCATCGATCTAAAAAATGCCAACTTCTTCAATCTCCCCATCTCAACCTTCCCAGAACCAATATCTCCAGACCCTGTTAGAATCAGCCCGGCCCTTTCTCCGGGGTGAGCTTGAATCTGTCGACCCAAAACTGCCTTCTCTGGTTGCTGTTCTTCGATCAGTTGGTGCTGGAGAATGCTGGCACAAGCATGGAAGCTTCCTCGACCACCTTGTGGACATATACAAAATTCTCAAACTCTGGAAAGCCCAAGATTCTGTATGTCTTTGTGGTCTGTTTCATTCTGCTTATTCCAATTCTTATGTCAACCTTGCAATCTTTGATCCTTCAACTGGTCGTGACACCGTGCGCCAACACGTTGGCGAAGCTGCAGAGCGGTTGATTCACTTGTTCTGCATAGTCCCGCGTCAGCCACTCATTCATGATGATCTTTTGTTCAAGTACACTGATCCAGAACTTGTTGAACACCTTAAGGTTTCAGAGATTTCGTTGAAGAATGCGAAAGAGAAAGGTGTGTTTGATGGGGAAGAATCTTGGAGGAAGAAGATGCAAACACTTGTTCCTGCAAGTGGGATTGCTATAAAGCATATCAAGACTGGTGAAGATGTTAATGTTTCAAGAAGGGTTGTTGCAATTTTTCTTATGATGACAATGGCTGATTTTAGCGATCAGTTGTTCGGTTTTCAGGATGCTTTGTTTGATAATACCAATGGGCGTCTTGAATTTTCTGGGAATAGTTTCACAGCTTTATGGCCTGGTGATGGGAAGCCGGGGCTTTGGTTGAATTCGATATCAAGAATGGGTGCTATATATACTTTAATGGTGAGGGAAGAAGAGATTTTCATAGAAGAAAGGAATAGGGGAGTTGAAAATGGTTACGGGACTGTGTATCACGACAGGGATGAGGATTTAGAGCTTGTGATCCCACCAGTTTTCGAGAAATGCACAAGGGTTTTGGATGCAGGGGAGCAGATAGCTGCAAGGGAATTGTACTGGGAAGGTGTATGTGATATGTCTAAAGGAGAACTGGGATCGGAAGGAGTTGAGAAGGTGTTGAGGATGAGTGTGGAGAAGAACCCATTCGTTGGGGAGCCTCACGTGGTGTTGGCTCAGGTATGTTTGAGCCAAGGGAGATATGAAGAGGCTGAGAAAGAAGCTGAGAAAGGGTTGACACTTTTGTTGGAGTGGGGGAGTCCTTGGGACAAAAGAATGTCATGGGAAGGATGGATTGCTTGGGCTAGAGTTTTGTTGATGAGGGCCAAGGAGAAATCTTGGCCACAGACTTCTTGGGGTATACTCAATTTGGGGCTAGTCAGGTAAAAACTTGTAATTGCCTCTGTTTACATTGGTCATTGGTGTGATAGTCTAAGAGATGCAACCTTTAATGTAAGCTGGACTATCTTCGGTGTAATATATACAGTATTGATTTTCGGATTCTCAACAAAAATTCACAATAAATTATCAAATAAATTTAATTTTTTTCAAAATATTCTAGTAACATTTCATATGCTTCAAAGTCATTTCAACATGTATAGTTATTATTTTGGAAAACATATTTGCCTTGATGGCCTTAAAAATCAAAACAACAAGATACAATAATTGATAGTTATTATTCAGAATTTGCCGATATTTAAACTAAAATTTTAAAAATAATTTTCCTTAAAATTGATCGAAAACCGATCGAGTCGTGCATTAATCGATTGAAATTATCAAAAATCAAATCAGTTTTTTTCAAAATAACCTTTTAAACTTTTCATTGAAGTTATAGTATTATATTTATTTAAATAAAATAAAATAAAATATTTTATTTATTTATTATTCTCTTCGTGTCAAATTATTTGTTTGTTTGATTTTTTTAGGCCAAATTAACTGATTTTGATAGAATTTTTCAAAAAAAAACTAATTTTGATAGAAAATTATGCTCATTATATAACTGAAAAAAATTACAAAAATTATATCTTTAGAAAAGTATATAAGATTTATTTTTAAAATTCAATTTTTAATTATAAAAATTATAAGAATAGGATTGTATAAATTATAATTAAAACATGATCCTAAAAAATTAAAATAAGAAAATTAATTTAAGACGAGGAAATATAATACATTATTATTAAATAAAATAAATTCCGATTAACCTCTTATCATATCAATCAATACGACCTGTTAGCACCACTAGTTCCCATTTTGTACAAAAACCTACCCATCGCCGCCAGTCACTTGTAAATACCCTCAATACATATTCACTATCAACACCCAGACTATAAACCTACCCATCGCAGCCGTCAGTCACTTGTAAATACCCATAGAACAAAAACAATAAAGATTAAAACAAAAGGTTTAATCTTTATTGTTTTTGTCGCATGGGTGTGGATGAAAACTCAAAAAGGTTCGATCTTTGCCTTAATTTGATTCAGTTTCTTACCTGCATGTAACCAATTTGGTTCTTGAGATTCGCAAATCCAAAAGGGTTATGTTTTCTTGATCTTTAATTGTTTCTTGATATTTGATTTCTAATTTAACTGTGTGTATTGATAAATTTAGATTTCGATTTAGATTCAAAAGGGTTGAATTTTCTTTAAGTGATTGTTTCATCTGATTTAATCTCTGATTTGGGGGTGTAGGATGATGTCTAGATCAATTTTGTAATTTACATAGACTAAAACTTCTCTTAAAGGTTCCATCTTTATTGTTTTTCTCCCATTGGGTGTGTATATAAAAACCTAAAAAGGATATATCATTGCCTTAATTTTGCTCCGAAAGCAAAAGTCTTGATTTAGTTTCTTCATTGCATAACCAGTTTGAGTATTCATACATCGATTTTGACTTTTGATTTGAGATCCAAAAAGGTTATATTTTCTTGATTTTTAATTTATTTTGTTATTTGATCTCTAATCTGGTTGTACATACTAATATTTTTTTTAACTTTCGATTTAGGTTATGATCTCTATTTTGGGGGTGCAGAGTGATGTCTAGGTTAGAATTTTACTTTCTACCAAAATAATATTTTAAGAAATACTGCCTCAATAATTTTCGCGACTTAATTTCGAAAATAACTATATATATGTATATGATTTTACACCATTGTATATCAGTTACCCATAACTAGACTGTAATTTTATTTTAAAGGTTCTACCTTTATTGGTGTGGATAAACACTCAAAAAGGTTTGATCTTTGCTCTAATTTTTCTCCGAAACCACAAGTCTTGATTCAGTTTTTGCAGGTGGTTTGTGACTTGATACATTGATTTTGAATTTCTTAGATTCAAAAGGGTATATTTTCTTGCTTTTTGATTGTTTTTTGTTATTTAATCTCTAACTTGGTTGTATGTATTGTTAAATTTTTAGCATTTGATTAATATTCTAAAGGGTAGAATTTCCTTTAAGTGTTTGTTTCATCTGATTTAATCTCTTATTTGGGGGGTGTTGGATGATGTCTAGACTAAATATTTAATTTCTACATTAATTTTGTCTTTTATGGATCCAAAAGGGTTATATTTTCTTGATTGTTAATTGTTTCTTGTTATTCAATCCTTAATTTGGTTGTATGTATTGATAAATATTTAACTTTCGATTTAGATTCAAAAGGGTAGGATTTCCTCCAAGTGATAGTTTCTTCTGATTTGATCTCAAATTTGGGGGTGTAGGAGGATATCTAGGTTAAAATTTTAATTGCTAAATTCTACCAATACTATATTTAAGAAATACTGCCTCAATAATTTTCACGACTTAATTTCAAAATAACTATATATATAATTTTACACCATTGTATATCAATTATCAATAACTGTATTGTATATTTTTTTATAGGTTTTATCTTTATTGGTGTGGATAAACACTCAAAAGGTTTGATCTTTGCCTTAATTTTGCTCCGAAAGTCCAAGTTTGATTCAGTTTCTTCCTTGCAGGTAACCAATTTGAGTCTTGATACAATAATTTTGAGTTCCGTTGATCCAAAAGGGTTATGTTTTCTTAGTTTTAATTATTTCTTGTTATTTGATTCCTAATTTAACTGTATGTATTGATAAAGTTATAGCTTTTGATTTAGATTCAAAGAGGTAGAATTAAGATTTACATTATGTATATTCTATCTGCAAGTACACTGCACACAAATTTGAAAATTGGTATATAAACAAATATCATAATGCTACTTTCAGATGTCTGGATTGGTGCTCAATGTTGCTATGCTTGGTTTCTATAATATGCATAATATGTAGCCTCTTCAGTTTGTCAGTGTACACATATCTATACATATGGATACATGTATGTAATATTTAGGGTTTTATATCAAACTGGTCACCCATCTCACAAAAAAATATCAAGTAGCTATCCAATCTCTACGACGACTCATTTGAGCCACTAAAGTGTCAAAATATATCACTTCATTATTTTTTTAAAAAAAATTAACGATTAAGGTTAAAATTGTGATGAAGTGTCAGGTATTTATATCAAACTTGTATTATACTTGAATATTAGGGTTCATCCTTATATTTTTTAAGGGTTAATTGTTAATGTTTTTTTTTTTAAAAAGTTAGTGGAATGATATATCTTAATAGTTTAGTGGTTTAAATGAGTCGTTGTGGAGATGAGGTAGCTACTTGATATTTTTTTGTGAGATAGGTGACCAGTTTGATATAAAACCCGTAATATTTATGTCAAAAAGCTTCATTGGTCATGCCTCTCTTAATACTTGTATCGGAGAGCATGAATTTTGGTGCTTGAGATTTGTTGTGCATGCATAAGCTTTTTATTGAAACACTGGATGTTGACTTTTGGTGCTTGAGAATTGTTGTACATGCACAGATTACTGTTCTGTTGATATAAGTCGGATAGTTCCATAAAGATGTATTAGCTTTATAATTGTTTCGTGAAATTAGCATTATAGGAACACATTCTGACATTGTGTTTTTGCCGATAGTCTTAAGAGTGTGGGAGTGAGTGATATATAGGTGTCTTGCTAGTTTTTTATGTATATGCGAATTAATTAATAAGAATGTTTTATTTATTTCTATGAATTGAGGTATGCATTATTAAAGGAGTCTAACATAATGTGGTGATGACGTGACATCGATAATGTTGTATGACATGTCATGATGTCAATTGTCTTTTTTTTTTTCCAATTTAAATACTCACGCACACATACCTCCACCTAATTGCCTATAAATCTGTTATATGGCTGGTTGGAATTTCTAGTTTTGGGAAATTAGGGCGAGTCATATAGCGGCATTATAGTAACACACTTTAAGATTGTGTTTTTGCTTCTGGACTTCAGAGTGGGAGATAGACAAGTGTCTTCTTAGTTTTTAACATATACGAGTATATAAATGTTTTAGTAAGAAACTTGAATTTCGTGTTTACAAGCAATTAACTTTCGAAGTACTGTTACCGTATCTAATTCTGTGAGAAATGAAATCTATACAGTCAAATGTGTTTTCTTGTAATACAAGGTATTTAAGTTCTTGTTAATGTAATTTTTAGTTAATATACTGATGGTGAAGCTAGGTGACTTTTGAAATTATAGGTACCAAACACTTGGAAAAACAAATTCATGCAGAGATAAGAGGGCACCTCAAGAAAGTGAATCTGTTCACGATGTTATGCCAACTGGACCTGATGCTCCTCCAGAATGTGTTATCCTGGATGAGAATTTGAAGGCCAAAGAGCATACTTTCTATAAAATTGGGGGATTGCAAGTAAGAACAACCTTCTTGTATTTCTCCTAGTTTGACTCATGTCTAATTATACATTGAAAAGTCATGTAGGGATAAAAATATGTATTAGTTACTCTTTACTCTCGAGGGCCTTCAGTTTGCTTAGAGGGAATCTGCATCAGAAAAACAAAAAATAAGCTGGCATCAAAAAACAAATCTGGCATATGCAAATGCAAAACATAATAGTAAATAAGAAAAACAAATCTGGCATATGCAAATGCAAAAATAGAGTACCTTGCTAGATAGTTGGAGAATGATGTCCAAATTTTTCTTCAGATCTTCATCTTTTTTTTTAAGTGTTTCTTCCAATGCCTTGATTTCTTTCAGGGGATCTGACCGAAGATCAAATTGGACGGGATTTCTTTCGAGACTACAGCATATGTCAAATAAGTTGTCAATGCACTCTGTAATCTCCTCATCAGATGTGGTCTTTTCAAGTAAGCTCAAAATGCCTTTTCTGTGAAACAGGTTGGTGATAGAGCGTGCTTTTGTAGCGGTGTTAGGTTTGAAATACATCGAATAAGGACAATCAGCGGTGCACCTCCTTCCCATCCCAATGCAAGCACCACACCTGATATTATTGGCAGGTTTCTTTGCCTTGCTGGATTGACTGCCCCCCTGACCACCACTGCCCCCCCCTCGACCAGATAAAGTAATCAAAGCGTTGGTGGCGATACGCTCAGGCTGAAGAATGTAGTTAAAAAACAATTTATCCAGTAGAACAACAATATTATTGCTTAAATCCAGTAAAACAACAATAATATTGTTTTCACATATCAATTCACTACTACATGATGTATTACTTACATTATAGTCATTTGGCTGAGTGTTCTCCATGTTTCAATTTATTATCTGTGAATACTGTTCGATTTCATAGATGAATGAATAAGTAAAAGAAATCGTAAAAAAGAAATCGCATATTAATAGATCTACAAACATACTATCCTACAACAGGATCTATACATTTGTTAAGAAAAAGAAATTGCAACTAAAAGAAATTGCATAGTTGCATACTAATTACTAATAGATCAGATCTACAAAAGTACAACAAAGAATACATATACAACATGTACAACATACATAGAATACGTATACAACACTAGAGAGAGAACATAATACAAAACACTAGAGAGAGAACATAGACGCACCGAGATGGAGCTTAGAGAGGGTTGCGCACACTATATACAAGATAAAGATAGAGTGAGCGAGAGAGAGAGAGAGACAGAGGGAGAGAGGGAGAGAGAGACGCACCGAGAGAAAGAACCCTAATTGCAGAGAAATGTCCCGAGCTGGAAATTTTCCGGACTGATTGGTTTGATATATAATCGGTTTATTATTATTATTATTGTTGTTGTTGTTGTTGTTATTTTAATTGTTATTACTATTATTATTATTATCGTTAATTCATTATCCTTACTATTATTATGATTATGATTTTTATTGTTGTTTTTAATTTATTGACAATTGTTGTTTTAATAATAATTGCTGCTTTAATTTTTATTGTTGATTATCCTTATTGACAATTGTTGACAGTGGAATTGGCCTGACCCAAACTGGTAATTAGTGGTATTTAGCACATGTTGGCTTAAATTTAGAAATTTGTTTTAACACTTTGTTGCTAATATGTCTCGGTTTACATTTAATATTTCGGATTGGGTGAACTATTTTGGTATCATTGCAAGATATGGTACAAAAGAGTTCATGGAAGCTCTTGCAGCCGGTGCTGATGTTAGCATGATTGGGGAAAGGTGCTTTTTATGGGGAGAAGCTGTCAATTAGGAAGGCAAGACCTGACTCTGCAGGGGTATTCATTGAGTATTGACCTCTTAATGTGTGTCAGTCTTGGATAATATGTTCATTACTATTGCTTTCACAATAATGAAAATTTCAAACACATTGTGAATATTATGTCTAAGTTCTGTAGAATTATAGGACATTAACTTACCTAACACAAGAGTTCCTTTTAAATTCTTAATAATTAAGGGAATTGATAGAAAAGCTCTCATATTTGTTTGTACAACACCTCTAGTTCACTCTAATTACAACGTTTTTTTAAGTCTGTAATGCACTGTTTGGAACTTAATTATTTTCTCTCCAAATAAAATTGTATACCATATTGTACGTCATAACTGTTTGTGCCTCCTGCTGGAGTCTTCTGCCACTCGGCTCATCAGCTCACAATTTATTAATATAAATTGTATGCTGTGCTGTACGTCATGCCTATTTGCTCACCTGCTGAGGTCTTTCTACCACTAGGCTCAATTTGGTTCACATTTTAATTGATGTACTCATCATGTTAAAGGTACCATTGTTGTTGGAAAACTGAGCTGCAGTTTTAGCAATAATATTGGATCCAAGTTAACAATTACATGTTTAATCAATGAACCTACTCCACTACACAGTAAAAGGGGCTTTAAGTTTCAAGGTAATTTCATATGTTTTAAACTGAGATAGTAGAAAATCTCCAACATAAAACTGGCTTCTTCTTTATTTTTTGTCTGTTGGTCCTCCCATGGTAACCTAAAAAAAGATACGAACGTTAAGAAGTGGTTTGTATGGTAAAAGAAGAATAGGTTCTTCTGGATAATATTTATGAACTTTTTATGGTAAAAGAAAATATAGGTTCTTCTGGATAATGTTATGGACGTATTACAGAAGTTGGAAGATTTAAATATTCCTTGATGGAATTTTTCAATTTGAATTTGCAATCAATCAATGTGATATATCTCCCATAGAATAACTGTGTTTATGTGTTTGCCTTTCACCTTTTCCCATGATTGTTCTTGTTAGATGTGCGGTAACTTGTCGTATTTATTCATTTTTTTCGGTAATCGTAATCAAATTTTAAATACTCACAGACCTCACTAACACCAGGGTTCGAACTCTCAACCTCTTGTTAACAAAGGAAGAGGCGTATCAAACTCAATGTGAACTGACAGAAAATGTGTGGCTAATTTGGCGAGTTCGAGATAACAATTCTTTGTAGAAATTAAGACTGTTTGCCCATTTGAGCATTAGAGAACAGCTAATAAATCTTCACATTATGATATTAAAGTGTTTGTGTTCCACTTCGTTCCCTTTGATGTAGAATGTAAATGCTAATAACCCTTGATCGATTCTATAATGTTACGTAATACACATTAATCTGATATTGATTGGTTTCTGCTTTTATTTCTGAGTCAATATATTTGCCTTCTTCTCTTCACTTTGATCTGATAATTACCCAGGTGGTACAGGGTTTATGTCAACCTTTTGCTTTCATTTCCTCCATTTTCTCTTCCATACAGAGGGTACTGGAAAAGGAATCACAACTTCATTTGGCAAAGAAAGAGCTTCATAAGTTGAAAGAACTATTACGATATGTTGAGACAATAAAAGCCCAAAAGCCGCAGAGCTTGAAAGAGCTAAAAGGATTCTTGAGGATCTATCACAGGAACTCAAAACTTTTAGAGGCCAGGGAGTTATCAATGAAGGCTAAAGAATCTGCGATGGATCAGGCAACTATGGTGCTTGGAACTATGATTCGGATATAACAAGAAAGCAGTACATGCATGCTTTCAATAAGCTAGCTGTTGCAAAACAAGAACTACAGCAGATACGTCAGGTTTATTATGCAACCAAAAAAAAATGGCTCTGCCTTCAAGCAAACTGCAGAGGCTGAAAATGTGGCAAAAGCAAGCACGGTAAGAGCTGATGAGTTATCCAAGGGAATCACAGCTGTCCAAGAGTCCATCAGGCAGGTGAACATACTCAACAAGCTCAAGGAAAGATATATGCTGAGAAAGATGTGCAGAATCAATTTCATAAATGTGAGCTTGAAGGAACTGCAAAAGAAGTGCTTGCACTGAAGGGGGATCTTGATCCTAAACCAGCTCAACAACTTGAATTTGAGCTGGCTGAAGTGGCCACTGCGATTGGTGTTCAACGTAAAGATATCAATTGTGCAAGAACATTTGATCATGATTCTTTGAAAGCTGTCACTTTGGAGCTGGATGATGTTAAGAATTCATTGCAAAAAGTGTTTGAAGAGGAACACTCTCTTAAAAGCTTGGTAGAATCCTTACAGATGGAGCTGGAGAATGTGAAAAAAGAGCATTTCAAATTGAAGGAAAAGGATAATGGACAGCATCCATTGCTGGAAACCTGCATGTCAAGTCCAGAAAGTGTAAATCTGAACTTGAAGCTGCTATTTTTGAAGAATCTAAGGTAAGGGGTGCTTCTGAAGATTTGGTTTTAACAGTTCACCATTTGTCAGTAGAAAGTAAAGAAGAATGTGGATCACAATTTAAGCAGAAGCATACTGAGGAGGTAAAGAAGGAAGCTGAAAGGATAAAAATTGTACACAGAGACGGAGACATCCTCCAAAGCGCACTCATGGAAGTAGAAAAAGCAAAGGCAGCTGAATCAAGTGCCCTTGAACAGATTAAAATAATGTCTGAGAAAACCAATGTTGCATGTGTCTCTACTTTAGAATTCAGTGCTCAAATCAAACTCTCGAAAAAAAAATTGAGGTGGTGGAAGAATCTGAGGTATTAGCAAAGATAAAAGTAGCTGCTGCAATGTCTCACAGTAAGGTTGTGAAAGCTAGTGAGAATGTGGCCTTGAAGAGATTTGAGGCTTACGCAGAAGGAGATTGACGAGATGAAAGCTGCAGCGCAGGAGTTATTAAAGAAAGCTGAGATGGCCGAGACAGTGGAGGTAGAGCTCAAAAGTTGGCGCAAAGAGGAACAGAAGAAGGCATCAGAAGCTGCACCTGGCACCTCGGATTCTGGCAGAAACAAAATTGTCAACAGAGTCATAATCCAAATATTACAGTCTTCAAAATCATTACCAAGCCGATAAACTTGTGGAATCGAAAACGCTAAAGGAAGCTAAGACCTCTTTCTCAAAGGAAGTACTTCTGCCAAATATCAGTGGTATCTTTCAAAGCAAGAGAAAGAAGGTAGAGGATGAATCGAAACTCTGGAAACTGGATGCTAAAGCCCTTCCCTCTCTCTCTCGTATCTCCCAGGTGATAGACCACTGTAATCTGTATCTGCAGGCAGAAAATTCCTTAAGTATGAACGAACAAAAGGATTATATATTTTTTAGAAATTGATTTAGGTTTGGGAGTGGTGACAAGTTCTAGAATGAAGGTTGTATTGAAATAAAACATATTTATAAGTTAGATTAGATATTTACAAGTTCTAGAATGGAGGTTGTTCATTTTATTATTTCATTTTTTTATCAATGGTTAATATTTATTTAGTAAATTAGTGCTTTATTTTTCAACATATATTAGATTTTAATGGTATTATATGATACAAAATTTTCTATTTTATCAGAGTATGTGAATTATAAGTTAATTGTTAATCGTATATTAATGATAGATTAATATCTCAACTCGTGTAATATATTATATTTAACTATATTTTAAATTTAAATATTTATTATGTATAAATGTAATTATTATTATCCGCGTATGTTAGTGATATTGAATTTATAAATTACATCCTATCCGAAATTTGATAAATTTGAATTTAAATAACCTGAAAATACTTGAATTTTAATTTTATTAAAACTTATCAAACCCGACCCATGGCATGCATTACTATCCTGCCAGTAGGCCCAGTACTTCAAACAATTGCTAGTAACTAATACTCCCTCCGTCCCAACCAATTCTTTACACTTTCCTTTTTGGGACGTCCCACCCAATTCTTTACATTACTAAAAATAGTAACTTTTAACAATAAATATATTATTACATCCACTACTTCACTCCACTTTTTCAACACTTTACACTATTACACCCACTATTTCATTTATTTTAACAATAAAATCACTATTACACCCACTATCCTTGGTCTCCGTGCCCGGACCAAATGTAAACATTTGGCCGGGACGGAGGGAGTATGAAATTATGAATAACGATACCAGACATATACTATGAAATTATGAAATTATGACTATAAACATAAAGATTTGTATGCGTAACTAGTATGACTGAGTAATTAACTTGTATCTTATCCATATAGATTTGTGGCAAATCCAACGAACAGGATACTTCTGCTTGATATCATGTACACGTGCACACAATATTACATGTTTCAATAAAAGAGTCAAAACTATAGCCGTAAATCGTAATCATCGATCTATATCAACATCTATATTTATATATTTAGATTTTTATTCGAATTCTCAATTTGCATGAAATCACTTATCGATAAATTTAAAAATTTCAATTTACATGAAATCATAGGTTTTAACTAGACAAATCATAAATTCTCACGATTCTCATTTTAAGAAATTCTCACTCGAGTGATACTCTATATATTTATATATCTATATCTAATCATACCATATATTATTATTTTTATTTATAAATGATAAAATTTTATTTAATATATTATTGATATAAAATTTATGTGACATTTAAATAAATAACGATAAAACTACTCATTAATCACCAAAATGTTTAAAAATAGAGCATCTCAATAAGATGGGGCATGTTAAATGTTAGAATTTATAATCAAGTTATGATTTTAAAAAAATAAACTCATATTTGAATTTTGAAAAAAAATAACAATGATTAGTATTATATAAATCTGCTTTTGGGTGACAACCAAGTTAAAAACGGGGTGTTGGCCCTATATGTCACAATTTGGGGAGAAAATGCTCTAAATGGCACACCCCGAAAAAATGGCCCTAAATAGCACTCCAAAACGCTACATCGTGTAGAGTTTTGAAGGAAAAAAAATCTCCCCAAAAACGCTACTTTAAGTTGCGTTTTTTAGCCCAAAACCCAAGATAAAGTAGCGTTTTCCCCCAAAAAAATTAAAAAAAAATACAAAACGCTACACGAAGTAGCGTTTTTCCCCGAAAAAAATTAAAAAAAAGTGCAAAACGCTACACGAAACAGCGTTTTCATCTTTTTTCCAGCACGCCACACTATGTAGCGTTTTGGAGTGCTATTTAGGGCCATTATTACGAGTTGTGCCATTTAGGGCATTTCCATCTCAAATTGTGACATATAGGGCCTTTTCTCTTAAAAACGACCGTGAAAACTGTAAGAGGGATTTCTAAGTTAGGTTATAGAATATTAAAAAGTTCAGTCATAAATGATATTGTTTATTTTATCTACGGGTGTTTATCCAATCCGTCAAACCGCGATTTTGGACCAGATCCGAATCATTTAAATCGTAATTTAGAAAAAATCGTTATTAACGGTTCGGTTATCTGGACCGTATAAATTTAAATGGTTTGATTATTATTTTTAAAAATATTTATGGTTAATCCGGACCAGACCGTTAAATATTATATATTAAATAAATAATATATATATATATATATATATATAATTAGCTAAAATTAATTATTTTAAATCTAATTAGAATAAGTTTTTTTCATAATAGAAATTTAAGATTCCGCTTTATCAAAATTTGAAAATGGCTCGGTGATATTTAGGCTACTCCTTGTCAATATGATATTAAATATATTAGAATTTCGCGTAAATATTTTATTAAAATATGAAAGTGAAACGTTAAATATAAATTTTTTGAGTTTATTTCGATCTATCACAGAACATTCAATATTACGAAATAACTAAAAGAAAATTGAAACTATGATTCTATAAGCCCTAGAAGTATTACTCATAATTTTAAATATGGTAACTAAATTACAAAAAAATTAATTAATAAGAAGTTAAACCGTGTTTCGAAATCGAACCAAACCGTCCTTATGTGGTTTGGTTTGACATGGTTTTTAAATTTTATTGGTTTGGTTTTAAATTTTAAAAAATCGCTATTATTGGTTTAGTTCGAAAAATTGATGAATCCGACCAAATCATGAACAACCCTAATTTTATCGCATTCATGATAGAAAAATATTTAATTTACATCCCACTTCATTTCGATAATATTTATATATTTCACACATAATATATATACTAAATTATTTATTTAACAATCAGTTTATAAAGTATTTTTTCGACTAATTTATATAATATTGTAATTCTTTATTTCATATTTTTTTTAAAACCATAAAATTAATTCTCTACAATTTTTGACAAGTTTATAAAAATATTATAAAGCAGCTACGAAGCGCGTCTGAGTCAACTAATAAAATTTAAGGTATTTATGAAAAATACTACTTTTTTTTTAATTTTTTACGATTTTACTATCTTTTGATTTTTTTACAAAAATACGGTTTTGCAACCAATGCAACTTGATGAAACTAAAATCAACCTCAAATGTAACGGAATGCAACTTTTTTCTTGAAAAAAATTGAAGTTTCTAGTAGTTTCATTGGAGTTTAATTTTAGTTGTATCAGGTTACATTGTTGCAAAACCATATTTTTGCAAAAAGCTTTAAAAATTGTATATTTAGAAAATAAAAAATAAAAAAAATTAAGATTTCAATTACTACTTATCTTTTATTATGAGTCTAATTTTTAACATTAACATATTACAATTATAAGTCTTATAAAAGTACAATTATTAAATATAAGTTGACCTAGTCAATAAAATAATGTTACGGGAGATATAAAGAATAAACGATAGCGCAAATTGTTGGCGATAAATGTATTTAACGAAAGAGCTGTTAAGGAGAAGCGTGTTAATTTTTAGAATTTAATACTCATGTTATGGGTTTTTTTCTAATTTTTAAAATTTATGTATTAAAAAAATTATATAAATCTATATTTATATTCTAATAAGAGTCTAATTACAACTTGCTTTCTAATTAATTCTTATAAGAAAATATTAACTTATTTTAATTAAAATTCTAATCAAATTAGTATTTACGTTCTAATTAGGATTTCAATTATTACTTACCATCTAATCCGTAGTCTAATTATCAAATAAAGAGTATTAATATATTCTAATTGTAAGTCTTATAAAAATAAAATTTACTAAATATAAGTTGACTTATTTTCTAATAAAATAATTTAATGGGAGATCTAAAAAATAAACGATGCAATAAATATGTTTGACGAAAGACTAATTCAGTAGAAAGACTAAATAAACAATGATAAAATGACTCAAAAAAATGTTTTAAAAGATAGCGGTTCAATGGTAAGAAGCGNACTAATTCAGTAGAAAGACTAAATAAACAATGATAAAATGACTCAAAAAAATGTTTTAAAAGAGAGCGGTTCAATGGTAAGAAGCATGTTAAATATTAGAATTTAATTATCTATGATTTTCAAAAATAATCTTACTTGAATTTTAAGGAAAATCAATAATAATTATATACATATAATAGCAGTTAAGATAATCAAGTTTATTTTCATTTTTTATTAAGATTAAAATTCAAATCAAAGACGATAATTAAGAATATACGACAAATTTTTAAGTTGAGTTGTAAATGATATTATTTATTGTTAAACAGAATGAGTGTTTAAAGGGGTTGAATGCAACTTCCTAATTTTTTGTTGATCTCTTATATTTTTAACCAACTTTTACTAGTAACATATAAAAGTTGAGACAAGGAAGGTATTGAATACAAACAACTCCAACATATATAAATACAAAGTGTTTAAATCTAAATTAATGTATTATTAATTTTATTGCTACAACTCTATTGGAAATGATTTTAGTTTCTAAGTTACAATAACAATGAGATTTGCTATTGTTACAAAATTTGAGAGAAAATAGACAATGTATTTTTAGCTCCTTAAGGAAAAGTACTTGTGAGATCTGTGTATTTATACAAAAACACATATCTCACTTACTGGTGCACTTTTCCTTGGTCTTAGGGTAAAACTGAAAATAGAAACATTACTTTTCTATTCAACCTTGACTTCATTCCTTTTATAGATAAAGTGGTTCTGAGATTTGCAGGCTTCTTGACTTCTTGAACACGCTTTGTCTTTTTGATTATTTTCTCCCAAGTTGTAGTAGTAGGCTTGACAGAGCAGATTGATGTGTCAAAATCATTCATTGTGTTTTCACTATCTACTCTGTTACTAGGAACAGAATGTCAGCTTCACTAAATGTATAATGTCAACCTTGACGAGTCTTCTATACATACTATCTTTTAAAATTGTTGTCAACTATTTCGCCAAAGATGTTGTCAGTAAAATTTATTGTCTTCAATCTTCATTTCGTTGTCAAGTTTATTGTCGAGGAATAACTGTTGTCATTTGTTCCTTTGTAGTATCGCTTGAATGTACTGTCATAGGCTTTAGTGATTGTCTTGGTGATACTGTCTGAGTTTGAAACATGTTGTGCATGAACACTTTATGAACTTCTACTTCATGTATCAATTTATTCTTTTTACATATGACAGTATCTATCAAACTTAGTGTCACATATTTTAACTCTATTACTTGTACTGTCAAAGTGAACTGTTCTAAAAAACATACTATCAATATACATATTACAACATATTTTACATTTAGACTAAGAAAATTTTGATGACTATTTGGTAAAAAAATTTGATTTATGCATATTTTGAGATGTAATATAAAAAATAATGTTTTTGGAAAAGTTTGAGATAAAACTTGTAATTATTTTCTGTAAAAGTTGAAAACAACTTTTTCAAAATAATGCGAAGACATATTTTCTCTACCAACAACTTTTAAACCAAAAGTGCTTTTTTAGACATCAACTTTTGCAATTTACCAAACACTTTTTTTCCCGCTTTTTAACAAAAAGTTGCTATTACTGTTTGCAATACCAAATGGACCCTAAGAAAGTTGGTCATTAAGAAAAGTTTGTTTTCTCATATCCAATTTCCCTATTTTTCATTGGTCTTTTGTGTTCTTGGCCTTGCAACAAAATAATTAGTTTTGATAAAGCTAATTTACTTGCATCTTTTGAATTTTTGGGAGATGAAAGTTTGGCCTCTCAATCTTTCAAGAAAACTCACGAACAACTTCTTTAAAACTTTGCTATCGGGTAAATCTTCTACCATGAGTCGAATTTTGTTCACCACAACCATCAAATTATCATAATACTCTCGTAGGTTGTCTTTTTCTTTCATTATTAAAGTCTCAAAATCCCTTTTCAGATCTAAACTTGCATCCTCCTTGTTCTTGCGTTGCCTTCAAGCCACTTTCCATGTTTCACAAGTCATGATTCTTGTGAAAATTGATTATGACATAGTATCAATGTAACATCAATGATCCATAAAGCCCTGAAGCCTTGCTTAATTAATCTTTGAAATTCCTGATTTTATATGTTATGGATTGTTTGCAAGAGGTTGTATCTCCTTCTCAATTTCAACCCACTTCTATAAACCCAAAACTCTGAAATGAGCTCAAACATGGTAATTTTTGCCATTAAAAATTGGAGGAAAACTATTTGATGGGTGGTTTGAGGCAATATTATGTTTTCTCTCAAATTCTCACAGGCCCCTAAAGATTATTGAAGCTTTAATACCAATTGCAGGTGTTGATGACTATTTAAAAGAAGGGACACATAAAGAAATGATATGGATGAAGCTGCATATTTATTCCAGAAAAGTAAATTGTGGCTTTATACACAAAAAAAGAGCTAGAACTCCTGAAATTAAGAAACCACATAATCTATCTATTACTTAAAAATAGCATCTAATAAGCTAGTCAAAAGAAATTAAAAAATACTCAAATAACTTTGTGGCCTGTTTGAGAACATTGATTTCATTTGAAAATTTGGATTTCATCAAATGACATGTTTGGATAATTATAAGAATTTGGATTTAGATTTCATTTGAATTCCAAAACCATTCAAATATTAGTAAAAATATGATAATTTAAAGTGACAACTCAAATTCTGTCGTATGAAATCCATCATCTGAAATTAAATCTAAGTTCCCATACATAATCTTGAATTAATTCTCAACATACTTGAACTCTTCTATGCGCTCTGCAAAAACGGTGC
>QRFB01012376.1:0-14783 GCA_008931105.1 Oenanthe javanica | reverse complement strand
TAGTAGAAGTGAGGAAACCATAGACCAAACACTTACCCTTGCTACTTGCTACTTCTGAAAGAAAAGATGTTATGTTTTCCCAATCAATGACAGACGAGAACCTTCTTTGGAAGACAAACCATTCAAAAGATGGGCCATTGGAGGATTCCTCAACTAAGGGGGATAATTTATAGGAAGAAAAAGGAGAAGTTAATAAAGTCTTATCTTCGTATCCTTGGGAGAAGTTAATATCCTTAGGGGGAGATTTTAGACAAGAAAAAGAAGAAAATCTTATCTTCTGATCCTGAGGGGAAACAACAGAAATATGGGAGAATCAAGAAGCTGTATTCTATACTTGGAAGAACAGAAATGACTATTCCATTGATTTTCTAAAGGGAGAAGAAGAATAAGAAGGAGAATCACATTCGTAGGGGGAGAACATTATTTGAGCTATGTTCAGTATTGATTGAAGACATACCCAGGAATAATGATTCTTATGAAGCTCTGTTCGTGATAAGTTCTTTAAGTTCACACTATGAAGGATTTTGAAATGGAGAAAGCTCAAACAGACAGAAATGAAGATGATACCACTTGAATATCAGTTCAGTGTCAGAGGAACAAGCATCTCTCATTTCAGTTACAGAAGAAATCTGGAAATGCATTATCTGATCCAGAAAAACCAGTAGCATTATTTACAAGTCTCGGACGATTACTTTTTCTAGTTGTTAGTTGAGTTATCCTCTCTATGAGATTTGTTTGCTAAGTTTAACAATCAAATAGGGGAAGATTGTTGGTGAGATTATGAAGATGTATGAATAGTAATCGTGATAACTCAACACTAGAACAAGACAAGTAAATAATAATACGTCTACATAGAAATCAGGAAGAAATGAAANAGAAAAATGAGAAGTTAATAAAGTCTTATCTTCATATCCTTATGAGAAGTTAATATCCTTAGGGGGAGAATTAAGACAAGAAAAAGAAGAAGAATTACATTCTTAGAGGGAGAACATTACTTGAGTTATGTTTTATGTTCTATTGAAGATGTTCCCAAGAATTTTAATTCTTATGAAGCTCTGTTTATGATAAGTTCTTTAAGTTAAACTATGAAGGATTTTGAAGCAGAGAAAGCTCAAACAGACAGAAATGAAGATGATATTACATGAATATCAGTTCAGTGCTAGAGGAACAGACATCTTTCATTTCAGTTACACAAGAAATCTGGAAATGCAGAATCTGATCCAGAAAAACCAGTAGCATTATTTACAAGTCTCGGACGATTACTTTTTCTAGTTGTTAGTTGAGTTATCCTCTCTATGAGATTTGTTTGCTAAGTTTAACAATCAAATAGGGGGAGATTGTTGGTGAGATTACGAAGATGTATGAATAGTAATCGTGATAACTCAACACTAGAACAAGACAAGTAAATAATAATACGCCTACATAGAAATCAGGAAGAAATGAAAACAAGACAGATACAGTGAATCAAGATATTAGAAGAAGTTTTGAAGTCTACTACAGGTCATTGAGAGAAGTTCATTAATATGTTCAAGCCTCAGTGAAGAATAATGTGTAAAGACTTTCAGGATTTCAGAAGTGTTGAAGATTCAGTATAGAAGTGCCACTAGAAGATTTCAGTGTAAAGGAATTGATTGAAGATAGACAGTGTTCGAAGCATAGGAATCTAGTCAAGGTAAAGACAAAGGTTAGTGTTTGAAGCAATGCAACAGTCCAAGGTTAATCAGCTGAAACAGAATAGAAGTCAAGAGAACTCAATTCAGTGTTAGTCATTTGTGAACTNGCATTGATTGAAGATAGACAGTGTTCGAAGCATAGGAATCTAGTCAAGGTAAAGACAAAGGTTAGTGTTTGAAGCAATGCAACAGTCCAAAGTTAATCAGCTGAAACAGAACAGAAGTCAAGAGAACTCAATTCAGTGTTAGTCATTTGTGAACCAGTCCAGTACACCAAGCGTCAGCACAACAAAGAGAGAATTACTTTGATTTATCAGAAGAAATTCAGTTGATCAAGCCAGAAGAACAACATAGCCACAACCAAGCCTTAAGGAAATATTCTAAGTAAGAGTATTGATTTATGTTGTGCCTATACTAGTAACAAGAGTGTAGGCGCAACATAAATTAATAGAATGTTCCAAGGCACCAAGGCAAAGATATGTGGCGCCTGCACTCGATAACAAGAGTATAGGCGCAACATAAATTAAAAGAAACATTCTAAGGCAAGGATCAGAATATATTCCAAGGCAACAAGGCTTCATGGAGAAGATATGTGGCACTTGCACTCTATAACAAGAGTGTAGGCGCAACATAAATGAGGAAACAAGCAGAAAAGCCTAAGGTGAGGTTTTGGTGTCGCTTGTACAAGGTAGGTGGTGTAGTGGCGCAATAAACCAAGTCAGAAGCGCAACATAAGTTTNTTGTGCCTATACTAGTAACAAGAGTGTAGGCGCAACATAAATTAATAGAATGTTCCAAGGCACCAAGGCAAAGATATGTGGCGCCTGCACTCGATAACAAGAGTATAGGCGCAACATAAATTAAAAGAAACATTCTAAGGCAAGGATCAGAATATATTCCAAGGCAACAAGGCTTCATGGAGAAGATATGTGGCACCTGCACTCTATAACAAGAGTGTAGGCGCAACATAAATGAGGAAACAAGCAGAAAAGCCTAAGGTGAGGTTTTGGTGTCGCTTGTACAAGGTAGGTGGTGTAGTGGCACAATAAACCAAGTCAGAAGCGCAAGATAAGTTCTAAGAAAGAGTTTGTGGTGCCTACACACTGCAACTAGTGTGCAGGCGCAACAAAAGGGCATCAAGGCGCAACAAACCGTTTAGTGGCGCCTACACACCACTCACCCTTTGCAAGCACAAGAAATGACTTGTGCATTGAGAAGTAAATCAATTTTAATTGATTTGAAAAGTCTACAAAATATAAATAAAAGGACGTGCTCATTTTGAGTGGTTTTGNAGTTTTAAGAAAGAGTTTGTGGTGCCTACACACTGCAACTAGTGTGCAGGCGCAACAAAAGGGCATCAAGGCGCAACAAACCGTTTAGTGGCGCCTACACACCACTCACCCTTTGCAAGCACAAGAAATGACTTGTGCATTGAGAAGCAAATCAATTTTAATTGATTTGAAAAGTCTACAAAATATAAATAAAAGGACGTGTTAATTTTGAGTGGTTTTGTTTTTTAATAACCCAGAGAGATACAGAGAGAAAATGGAAGCCGGAGAAGAAGAAGAAATGTAGCCATATTCATACCTTCATCACTGGGTTTTATATTCTAGCCGGTTCATTATGTTGCAAATACATAAGGCTGATATAAAACACTCTCTGTTAGCTTGATTCCATTAGTACAAATACATAGTCAAACATTGTATAGGGATTAAGCTATATCTCTTTGTAGAAGCAAAAAACTAATCTGTTCTTTAGAAGCCAGTTATATTTTTAACTGGGTGTAGCAACCTCAGGTTTTATATACGAAAGATATATTCCCAAAACTTATCTCATTAAATTACTTGCTAATTTTCTAGAACATTAATGATTATTCATAAATACAGAAAATTAGTAAGCCAGCCTCCTAAACACTATTCACCTCATGAACTCGAACCCACTAACCATACTCTAAATTATTTATCCGTAAAAGATTCGAAAGAATTTTTTTAATTTAGTGAGTATCGTATTCAACTCCCCTTCTACGATACTTCGGGACCCCACAATTCCCTTCAAAGTTTTATATGGAGCCATTCCATGTTTATTTATCAAGGTGCAATTCTGAGTAATGCATGCAGTATTCACAGCTTCTGCCCAAAAATAAGTACGTAGCTTTGCTCCTTCTAGCATTGTTCTGGCATCTTCAATTATAGTTATGTTCTTTTTTTTAACTACACCATTTTGTTGAAGTGTGCTAGGTGCTGAGAATTCTTGAATAATTCCTTTTGATGAGCAGAATTCCTCCATTGCAGAATTCTTAAACTCTGTTCCATTGTCACTCCTTAAATTCTTTACCATGTGTGGTGATCCATTTTCAATCATTGCAATATGATCAAAAATTATCTCTTCAGTTTCATCCTTTTTATGCAAAAAGTACACCCAAGTAAATCAAGTGTAAGCATCAACTAACACCAGAGTATATTTCTTCTTTCCAATGTACATAATATTGAAAGGAANGTGATCCATTTTCAATCATTGCAATATGATCAAAAATTATCTCTTCAGTTTCATCCTTTTTATGTAAAAAGTACACCCAAGTAAATCAAGTGTAAGCATCAACTAACACCAAAGTATATTTCTTCTTTCCAATGTACATAATATTGAANGAGTCAAGACTGTTATTCAGTATATTCCTTACCTTGGCATCTTTGAGGACTTCTAATGTTTCTTTATTGGTCCATTCTTTCTTGTTCTTCAGTGTATAGTATTCAGANCAAATAAATCAAGATGCAATAGATGAAAAGGTTGATCAATAAAATTTTCAGTTTTGCTCTTGAAGGATGTCGTTTTTTGTTTGGCCTTTTGACATGAATCACAGAGTCCATCAGGATGAAATTGAACTTTTGGAAGACCTCTTACTAGATCATTTTTCACTAATTCAATAATGTTTCCAAAGTTCAAATGACACAACTTTTCATGCCAATTTCAACTTTCCAGAGATCATGCCTTTCTAAGTAGACAAGTTAAAGGACCATCAGTGTTTACATCCAAGCTAGATTCAAATAAGTTATTTTGTCTGTGACCTATGAGAACTATTTTTTCATCCTTCTTACTTTTCACTTCATAATGAGTTCTATGAAATTCCATAGAATAACCTTTATCTGTCATTTGACTCACACTTAACATATTATGCTTGAGTCCTTCAGCCAGAGCTACATCTTCAATGATGACATTTCCAATAACTATATTGCCATGTCCCGGTATTCTTCTTATGTTACCATCTCCATAAGATACTTTGGGTCAGCCTTCTACTCAAACTCTGAAAGCATGGATTTGTTTCCAGTCATATGTGCAGAACATCCACTATCAATCACTAGGATATTTTTCCTGTTTCCCTGCAATCAGTTAATACAAATTAATTACTAGTTTTGGGGATCCAAACTAGTTTGGGTCCTTTCTTTTAAAACTTGTTAACTCATGCAGTAGAAATATTTTTATCAGAGTTTATGTTAACATAGTTTACATGTTCAGAGTTTGTACTGTTAGAGTTTACTTTTCTTTTATCAGATTTTATCACATAAATTTGTTTGACATCATGTTTTGGAGATATATTCTATTTAGGCAATGGTTCATAATAATTGTAATATAAACTATGATATTCTTTGCATGTATAAACTAAATGCCATAAACTACAACAGTGAAAGCAGGGATTCTGTGGTCTATATTTAGTTTGTTTTCTAGCCTCTGAACTAAGTCTCTCAGGTTCCTTCTTTTTGTTTTGTTTGCAGTCAATGGCAAGGTGATTTGAATTACCACAAGTAAAACATGTTTTTCTAGGAGCATTAAGGATATACTTATAGTTATTCTCCTTAGTAATTCCCAATTTGTCATTTCTATTTCTTTTTACTTTCTTAGGTTTATTTTTATTTGTGACTGCCTTCAACTTTTCATTAAGTTGCTTCTGTGAGAGTAATCCTATATTCACCTTTTTATTATCCGTCACACTATTATTTTTACCTTTGTTATTATTAGAACTATCACCAGATGTAGATTTCTTGTCATTACTAGCTCTAACAAATTTCACAGGTTTACTCAATGTTCCTTTTGTGTGTGCTTTAGTGTGTGCTTCTTTATCAGTTTCATAACCTAAGGCAGATGTCCAATTCTTTTCAGAAAGTATTTGTTAGACTTTGTTGCCAGAGTTTGTCCAAACTCTGAAAGTCTCCTTTTTCTTATCTATCTCAGATTTTAAATATTCAACTTGAATTTTTAATTGAGTTTGCAAGTGTATTGCATTTTCACAGTCTTTCTTAATGCTAATCATGGTAGAATTTTCAGATTCAAGAGAGTTATTTCTAGCAGTCAGAGTTTGTATCTCAGATTTTAATATTTCATTCTTCATGAAGAGCCCTTAGAAACTTAGTGTTTGAATCTTCATTGCCATACACCTTATCCACCAAATCCAAGTTATTCAACTAATTTAGAAATCTGTCATAGATATCTATGAGGGATTCATTCTGTTTTGCCTCAAAGTATTCATATTCTTGAATTAAAATAGATCTTCTATTTTTCTTGATTTCCTTGGTTCCTTGACATTGAACCTCCGGTGCATCTTAGATCTCTTTTGCTGTTTTGCATGTTATTACCCGGTTGGACATCACAGAGTCAAGACTGTTATTCAGTATATTCCTTACCTTGGCATCTTTGAGGACTTCTAATGTTTCTTTATTGGTCCATTCTTTCTTGTTCTTCAGTGTATAGTATTCAGAAACCTGTCTTCCCTCCACAATTGTTGATGGCACAAGCTTGGTTGGTAGATACTGTCCTGTATGGATTCTGTCTAAATAATCAGGATCAGTTGCTTCCAAAAATATCATCATCTTCACCCTCCATGTGGGGTATTGAGCCTTTTTCAATATTGGGATCCTGATGCTTTCGTACTTGTTTCCAGACATGTTTATATGATCTTTGAGTTGTAATTAACTGTCTGCTCTAATGCCAATTGTTTGCCTAGAAAGATATTCTATTNAATTTTCAGTTTTGCTCTTGAAGGATGTCGTTTTTTGTTTGGCCTTTTGACATGAATCACAGAGTCCATCAGGATGAAATTGAACTTTTGGAAGACCTCTTACTAGATCCTTTTTCACTAATTCATTAATGTTTCCAAAGTTCAAATGACACATCTTTTCATGCCAATTTCAACTTTCCAGAGATCATGCCTTTCTAAGTAGACAAGTTAAAGGACCATCAGTGTTTACATCCAAGCTAGATTCAAATAAGTTATTTTGTCTGTGACCTATGAGAACTATTTTTTCATCCTTCTTACTTTTCACTTCATAATGAGTTCTATGAAATTCCATAGAATAACCTTTATCTGTCATTTGACTCACACTTAACATATTATGCTTGAGTCCTTCAGCCAGAGCTACATCTTCAATGATGACATTTCCAATAACTATATTGCCATGTCCCGGTATTCTTCTTATGTTACCATCTCCATAAGATACTTTGGGTCAGCCTTCTANTCTGTCCGACAGCTTTTTCATTCTCTGATGATGTCAGCATAAACTCTGTCAATAAACTCTGTTTCACATTCTCTAACAGCATCAATGATTGCATTTCTAACAAATTTAATTTAAATTTANTCTTATGTTACCATCTCCATAAGATACTTTGGGTCAGCCTTCTACTCAAACTCTGAAAGCATGGATTTGTTTCCAGTCATATGTGCAGAACATCCACTATCAATCACTAGGATATTTTTCCTGTTTCCCTGCAATCAGTTAATACAAATTAATTACTAGTTTTGGGGACCCAAACTAGTTTGGGTCCTTTCTTTTAAAACTTGTTAACTCATGCAGTAGAAATATTTTTATCAGAGTTTATGTTAACATAGTTTACATGTTCAGAGTTTGTACTGTTAGAGTTTACTTTTCTTTTATCAGATTTTATCACATAAATTTGTTTGACATCATGTTTTGGAGATATATTCTATTTAGGCAATGGTTCATAATAATTGTAATATAAACTATGATATTCTTTGCATGTATAAACTAAATGCCATAAACTACAACAGTGAAAGCAGGGATTCTGTGGTCTATATTTAGTTTGTTTTCTAGCCTCTGAACTAAGTCTCTCAGGTTCCTTCTTTTTGTTTTGTTTGCAGTCAATGGCAAGGTGATTTGAATTACCACAAGTAAAACATGTTTTTCTAGGAGCATTAAGGATATACTTATAGTTATTCTCCTTAGTAATTCCCAATTTGTCATTTCTATTTCTTTTTACTTTCTTAGGTTTATTTTTATTTGTGACTGCCTTCAACTTTTCATTAAGTTGCTTCTGTGAGAGTAATCCTATATTCACCTTTTTATTATCCGTCACACTATTATTTTTACCTTTGTTATTATTAGAACTATCACCAGATGTAGATTTCTTGTCATTACTAGCTCTAACAAATTTCACAGGTTTACTCAATGTTCCTTTTGTGTGTGCTTTAGTGTGTGCTTCTTTATCAGTTTCATAACCTAAGGCAGATGTCCAATTCTTTTCAGAAAGTATTTGTTAGACTTTGTTGCCAGAGTTTGTCCAAACTCTGAAAGTCTCCTTTTTCTTATCTATCTCAGATTTTAAATATTCAACTTGAATTTTTAATTGAGTTTGCAAGTGTATTGCATTTTCACAGTCTTTCTTAATGCTAATCATGGTAGAATTTTCAGATTCAAGAGAGTTATTTCTAGCAGTCAGAGTTTGTATCTCAGATTTTAATATTTCATTCTTCATGAAGAGCCCTTAGAAACTTAGTGTTTGAATCTTCATTGTCATACACCTTATCCACCAAATCCAAGTTATTCAACTAATTTAGAAATCTGTCATAGATATCTATGAGGGATTCATTCTGTTTTGCCTCAAAGTATTCATATTCTTGAATTAAAATAGATCTTCTATTTTTCTTGATTTCCTTGGTTCCTTGACATTGAACCTCCGGTGCATCTTAGATCTCTTTTACTGTTTTGCATGTTATTACCCGGTTGGACATCACAGAGTCAAGACTGTTATTCAGTATATTCCTTACCTTGGCATCTTTGAGGACTTCTAATGTTTCTTCATTGGTCCATTCTTTCTTGTTCTTTAGTGTATAGTATTCAGAAACCTGTCTTCCCTCCACAATTATTGATGGCACAAGCTTGGTTGGTAGATACTGTCCTGTATGGATTCTGTCTAAATAATCAGGATCAGTTGCTTCCAAAAATATCATCATCTTCACCCTCCATGTGGGGTATTCAGCCTTTTTCAATATTGGGATCCTGATGCTTTCGTACTTGTTTCCAAACATGTTTATATGATCTTTGAGTTGTAATTAATTGTCTGCTCTAATGCCAATTGTTTGCCTAGAAAGATATTCTATTACAGAAGGGGGGTTGAATGTAATAGTACTTAATAATCGATCAAGAATACAAGTATGTAAAAGAAACACTGTTTTGTATAAATAATGATCTGTGTACAAAACTCTCTCAAGAAAATTAATGTTCTTAAGAGCTGCTAGGTTAAGAAAATAAGACTTGAAAGTTACAATAATATTAACCTATGTATGTGTTTATATAGACACAGTTACAATTCAAGTACAAAACAGATTATGAAAAGAATAGCTTTAATAAGGAAATAGACTTGTATTTGGATTTCTTCTTCACTATCTTAATCATACACTGATTTGATTGTTTCTTCACAAACTCTGATTGTAAACTCTGTCGGATGTTTATTCTCTAATTTGAGCATTCTCTGTTAGAGTAAACTCTGATTGAGTATTTTCTGATAGAGTAAACTCTGTCCGACAGCTTTTTCATTCTCTGATGATGTCAGCATAAACTCTGTCAATAAACTCTGTTTGACATTCTCTAACAGCATCAATGATTGCATTTCTAACAAATTTAATTTAAATTTTATTTAAAAATATTTGAGTTATATATTATAAAAAGTTAAAATACACATATTATCACAATCGAGCCGAGTTATGCGAGTTCGAACCGATCCCGAGATAAACGAGTCGAGTTCGAGCTGAACAAGTATAAAGTTTGACTTGGCTCTTTATCTAACCAAACAACTTCAATAAGAAATGAATCAAGTCGAGCTGTTCCCNTCAGAGTTTGTACTGTTAGAGTTTACTTTTCTTTTATCAGATTTTATCACATAAATTTGTTTGACATCATGTTTTGGAGATATATTCTATTTAGGCAATGGTTCATAATAATTGTAATATAAACTATGATATTCTTTGCATGTATAAACTGAATGCCATAAACTACAACAGTGAAAGCAGGGATTCTGTGGTCTATATTTAGTTTGTTTTCTAGCCTCTGGACTANTCAATAAGAAATGAATCAAGTCGAGCTGTTCCCAAATTAACCGATCCGAGTTCGAATTTTGTTCACGAACTACTATATATCTACTTGTTACTTATATATTTACATTAAAAAATTTGAATATCAATAATCATTTATCATAATATGAAACTACGTTANATAAACTACAACAGTGAAAGCAGGGATTCTGTGGTCTATATTTAGTTTGTTTTCTAGCCTCTGAACTAAGTCTCTCAGGTTCCTTCTTTTTGTTTTGTTTGCAGTCAATGGCAAGGTGATTTGAATTACCACAAGTAAAACATGTTTTTCTAGGAGCATTAAGGATATACTTATAGTTATTCTCCTTAGTAATTCCTAATTTGTCATTTCTATTTCTTTTTACTTTCTTAGGTTTATTTTTATTTGTGACTGCCTTCAACTTTTCATTAAGTTGCTTCTGTGAGAGTAATCCTATATTCACCTTTTTATTATCCGTCACACTATTATTTTTACCTTTGTTATTATTAGAACTATCACCAGATGTAGATTTCTTGTCATTACTAGCTCTAACAAATTTCACAGGTTTACTCAATGTTCCTTTTGTGTGTGCTTTAGTGTGTGCTTCTTTATCAGTTTCATAACCTAAGGCAGATGTCCAATTCTTTTCAGAAAGTATTTGTTAGACTTTGTTGCCAGAGTTTGTCCAAACTCTGAAAGTCTCCTTTTTCTTATCTATCTCAGATTTTAAATATTCAACTTGAATTTTTAATTGAGTTTGCAAGTGTATTGCATTTTCACAGTCTTTCTTAATGCTAATCATGGTAGAATTTTCAGATTCAAGAGAGTTATTTCTAGCAGTCAGAGTTTGTATCTCAGATTTTAATATTTCATTCTTCATGAAGAGCCCTTAGAAACTTAGTGTTTGAATCTTCATTGTCATACACCTTATCCACCAAATCCAAGTTATTCAACTAATTTAGAAATCTGTCATAGATATCTATGAGGGATTCATTCTGTTTTGCCTCAAAGTATTCATATTCTTGAATTAAAATAGATCTTCTATTTTTCTTGATTTCCTTGGTTCCTTGACATTGAACCTCCGGTGCATCTTAGATCTCTTTTACTGTTTTGCATGTTATTACCCGGTTGGACATCACAGAGTCAAGACTGTTATTCAGTATATTCCTTACCTTGGCATCTTTGAGGACTTCTAATGTTTCTTCATTGGTCCATTCTTTCTTGTTCTTTAGTGTATAGTATTCAGAAACCTGTCTTCCCTCCACAATTATTGATGGCACAAGCTTGGTTGGTAGATACTGTCCTGTATGGATTCTGTCTAAATAATCAGGATCAGTTGCTTCCAAAAATATCATCATCTTCACCCTCCATGTGGGGTATTCAGCCTTTTTCAATATTGGGATCCTGATGCTTTCGTACTTGTTTCCAAACATGTTTATATGATCTTTGAGTTGTAATTAATTGTCTGCTCTAATGCCAATTGTTTGCCTAGAAAGATATTCTATTACAGAAGGGGGGTTGAATGTAATAGTACTTAATAATCGATCAAGAATACAAGTATGTAAAAGAAACACTGTTTTGTATAAATAATGATCTGTGTACAAAACTCTCTCAAGAAAATTAATGTTCTTAAGAGCTGCTAGGTTAAGAAAATAAGACTTGAAAGTTACAATAATATTAACCTATGTATGTGTTTATATAGACACAGTTACAATTCAAGTACAAAACAGATTATGAAAAGAATAGCTTTAATAAGGAAATAGACTTGTATTTGGATTTCTTCTTCACTATCTTAATCATACACTGATTTGATTGTTTCTTCACAAACTCTGATTGTAAACTCTGTCGGATGTTTATTCTCTAATTTGAGCATTCTCTGTTAGAGTAAACTCTGATTGAGTATTTTCTGATAGAGTAAACTCTGTCCGACAGCTTTTTCATTCTCTGATGATGTCAGCATAAACTCTGTCAATAAACTCTGTTTGACATTCTCTAACAGCATCAATGATTGCATTTCTAACAAATTTAATTTAAATTTTATTTAAAAATATTTGAGTTATATATTATAAAAAGTTAAAATACACATATTATCACAATCGAGCCGAGTTATGCGAGTTCGAACCGATCCCGAGATAAACGAGTCGAGTTCGAGCTGAACAAGTATAAAGTTTGACTTGGCTCTTTATCTAACCAAACAACTTCAATAAGAAATGAATCAAGTCGAGCTGTTCCCAAATTAACCGATCCGAGTTCGAATTTTGTTCACGAACTACTATATATCTACTTGTTACTTATATATTTACATTAAAAAATTTGAATATCAATAATCATTTATCATAATATGAAACTACGTTAATATACTTTCTTTATTTCAAAATAAGTGTCGTTTTAATTTTTAGCAAATATTTATATTATAAAATAATTTATTTACGTATTTCATTTTCTTAATTTTCCTTTTTTATATAAATATTTATCATTTAAATTTTTATTCAAAAAATTGAAAAAATAAACTATGAAAATAATTTTTTTAACATTTTAAATGCATTTAAAAAAACCAAAACAACACTTATTTTATAATGATGAAATATGTACATATTTTTATTTTTTAAATCATTATCTATTTCCTTAAGTTATGTGTATATAACAATATTTCATCATCGTGCTTATATAACTTTGTATACGTGCGGTACAGTTGAAAATAGAAAGTGAAACACAAATTGAGCAGGCTTATCCGATGCAACTCAAATGAATATATATCTTCTTCGTATCTATTTATAGAATGAGATGATGATGATGCAGTTGAGGCCTAGGCCCATGCATTTTTTGTTGTTTACGGCTAAGCCTGTTTTGTGTATAAAATCTGTTACCAATATAATTGAATAGTGACGTGGGAACCAATTTAGATGTTGGGCTCAATTATTGTATGAGTTCTGGACTCAATCCATACATTTTCAATTTTTTGTCAAGCTAATATAATGTAAATTTTGTGGGCCTATCTGAAAGTTTGATTAAAGATTAATAAATTTGGTTAATGACGATTTAATATCATTTTATGTATTAGTAGTTTTCATATTAAAAAATAATTAAGTATATAATGTTCTCATTAGGTAAATATGCTCATATACATACCTTAGACCATTTTATGTTAAAATTTTCAACTTAATTCTATTATTATTATTATTATTATTATTATTATTTTGTTGTTGTTGTTGTTGTTGTTGTTGTTACTAGATTTAAACTCGTGTGATGCATTGATATTTTGTTTTATTTATTAAATTATTTATTTTAAAATTATTAATATTTTATAATTTTCAAAAAAATTTAATATATTATAATTATATTAGTTTTTTTAACTTATTTAAAATGTATATTTTTACATCAACCGAATTAAATATAAACAAAAAAATTATATGATAATAAAAATAAATATGCACATCGTATAAAATATAAATTTATATTATTAATATATAAATATGTAAAATTTTGTGATTCGAAATATTATGAACATAATTTTTTTAATATATCAAACATATGTTTAATATATTTAAGATTATACATATTAGATATAAATATGTTTTTGATAAGATCTTTATTATGTTTATTTTATATAAAATTTAATAGATATTATGGTATACAGTTAAACCACTTTAAAGTAATAGCTTTGGGGCCAAGGCAAAAAATTATTTTATCGAGAGTAAAAATACATAGTCTCCATTATGTTGAGACGAGAAAAAATATTATTTTAATGAGGTTATCATTTTATCGATTATTATTTAAACGACGTTCAACTGTATATGTATTTATTAATAATTTGATAATATAATTATTTATTTGAATAATTTTTTTATGTTATTAGATTTTCAGTATTATAGTATTAATTGCAATGTAAAATTAAGTAAATAATATTGTAAAGCATAATGTAACGTAGTATGTAATAGTGATAACGATAACTCAACCAAAAAACAAAGACAGATAAATAATACTAATATGCAGCACAGGAATCCAGAAGGACATAAACAAGAGATCATACATACATCATTGCTGAGCATTCAAGAAGAAAGAATTACTGAACGTCAGCGAGAGAAGTTCATTAACATGTTCATGCCTCAGTGACAAATAAGAGTTCAGAAGATTTCATGCTAAAGACAGAGTAATGATTCATGTATAGTTGTCAAAGGGTTTCAGTGATAAGAAGCAATGCAACAGTCCAGGGTTAGTCAGCTGAAACAGAACAGAGGTCAAGGGAATTCAATTCAGTGTTAGTCGTTTGTGAACCAGACCAGTGCACTAAGCGTCAGCACAACAGGAAGAGAATTACCTTGATTAATCAGAAGAGAATCAGTTGATCAAGCCAAGCCAAAAGAGTGAAAACAAAGTAGTAATTACTTCAGCAATTCAAGAAATATCTTAAGGCAAGCATTACTACATTTGGTGTTCCAATACTCTTGAAATNAAATAATACTAATATGCAGCACAGGAATCTAGAATGACATAAACAAGAGATCATACATACATCATTGCTGAGCATTCAAGAAGAAAGAATTACTGAACGTCAGCCAGAGAAGTTCATTAACATGTTCATGCCTCAGTGACAAATAAGAGTTCAGAAGATTTCATGCTAAAGACAGAGTAATGATTCATGTATAGTTGTCAAAGGGTTTCAGTGATAAGAAGCAATGCAACAGTCCAGGGTTAGTCAGCCGAAATAGAACAAAGGTCAAGGGAATTCAATTCAGTGTTAGTCGTTTGTGAACCAGACCAGTGCACTAAGCGTCAG
>QRFB01012375.1:13813-26637 GCA_008931105.1 Oenanthe javanica | reverse complement strand
AGCAACGAGGACGCTACTTTCGAGTCTCAAGCTGTTCATTGCAACACACAGATTTTAGAGAGAGAGGGAGAGAGAGCAGTTCAGTTCTAACTATGATTTAACTCCATTCCTTTTTGTTCCATACAAATAACTAGCTTTAACATAATGCTACACAAATACGGTAGTAGAATATTTTATATTTATTATTTTCTTCTTTTTTCTTTAACATATTATTTTCTATTTTAGTAGTTAGTAAATATTTTTTAATTTTGATTNTTTAGTAGTTAGTAAATATTTTTTAATTTTGATTTTATCCGTGTTTTAAAAAGCGGAAATTTTGTAACAATTAATCGATTAATTTGGAGATTGATTACAGGGAATCATGGCCTCATAACAAAAACTCATATAAATATAGAGAGTGTATTTATAAATTTAAAAATTATTTTTAATATTTACAAGTATACCATTAGATTTATACTAAAACACTTTATAACTTCACGTAAATTGTCTAAGATTGTCATCAGTCCCGTTTTTCTCTTAATTAAAATGATTAATTGGAGTATTAATTAGAGATATTTAATTTAATAAATTATTATATTTATATGCCAATTATAAGATCAACAAAAATATATATTATTATTTTATATGTAGTATTTAAGTAATTCATGATAAAATAATTAGTAATTATTATTTACAAATTTGTACATCCTATAAATTGAAATAAAATTTTCATTCGTTAAATTATTCCTTCAATAAAAGTAAGTCCTCGATAAACATGACAATCTAGTTAATATAAATACACATCATTGACAAAATTATCTTTAATAACAAATATTTTATATAAAAAATAGTAAATAATTTATTAAATTTTTAATAATCAAATGAGAAGTTTCACTTTTAAATATTAATAAATATTTTTAAATTAATTTACTTACAATAAATATAAAATTGAAATTGAAGGAGTATTAAATATTATAATTATTATAGCTATTTTTTAGGTTCAAACATTATACATATACCTAACTTTAATTATTAGTAAAATAAGTTTTCTAATTAATTTATTACCACTTATCTCTTTATCAATTTATATAAAATAAAAAGTATATCATATGTATCAAAATCTTACACTCGTGCAAGTCATGGGTCATTTCTAAAATTTGAGGTATGTTTTATATTTTATTTAAATATATTATTCTTTAAAATTCATGAGGTATAGTGTGATGATTTTAAAATATGTATTCAATGGTCACACGAATTTTTAAAAACCCGCTAATTAAATGTGCATAATTATATAATAGTAGACTAATTAAATATATATATAAGGGTATAATAGTAACGTAGAGTTCAGAATTAATTATCTATTGACATGGCATGTTGATGGTGTGATGGTAAATGATGTGGCAAGTGATGCGTAATAAAATCATTCTCCAAATGTGTATGTTGTAATATTATATAATAGATAAAATATATAGATGATAAAAGTACTTATAAAATTAATATTAAATGCCCAAAATACTTGTGGACAGAAAAATAGCCCAATATACCCGTCAGCCATGCATTATTTAAATGCGTATGTGTATTTAATATGAGCAATTGTTTTGTTAATACTACCAAGTTGCATACGTAGATAGGCCAAAACTTTTTTTTATTTAAGTCATTCACGGTGAATATATTGTTTAAATGTTATATTATAATTCATTTTAAAAATATTGGTTTAATTTGTAGACCCTATATATAATAAAGTACATAAAGATCATAACTCGCATGTATTGAAATTTGAAGAAGATATCTAAATTACCTACATGCATTTTTACCTTGCATGTACTAATGTATTATCCATGAAGACACATTCACTAAATTGTTTATGGTATAAAAATAATTAAACAAAATCATTTTAACACTTAACGCTTGTCAAAGATGTGTAATCAAAACACACATTTTTAACATGCATGTAGTGTTATATTTGACTTTATTTGTCAAATAAAATATGACATTATAAATATATTGATTGCATTATTAATGTAAATATGAGTTACATATATATTAATATATGTATTTATTATATTGAATACTTGGACAGTTACATTTGAAGGGTGGAGGGTGTGTTTGTTCGGCTCATATACAATGGTTATATCCAATTGAAAAGTAATCTGATTACTTGTTCCAAACACAATCGGAATCCCAAATATTTTTACTCTAAAAATATATTTATTCTCTAACTATTAGTCGTGAATAAATGATATAATCCTTCATTGATAACAGAGCCTCTAAAGTATTTCAATCCGATCAGTTCTCTCAATCAGTTTTCGTTCATCAGACTGCCCCTTGTTACTTTGTCATTTGTGTTGAAGCACTTTGTGTTACATATATACATGTTTGCATAATTCTCTTAATCTTTTTATTAACCTTGCATTCTATCATGGGCCTACTCTACTTTTTGCCTTCCAATATTATATTTATCGATATTTTATTTGATATCATATTTATCTTATAATTGGTATTGTCTTGTTTTAATTAAAGCATGCGTAGTTTACACATAGCATCATGATTGGTGTTATGTATATTTTTTAGTAGTGCTTTTCTTTTAATATAACACATGGATGCTTGTTTTTGCATATAGTTTAAATCATTGCCATTAGTACTTGTTTTGATTTTCTCTGTTGACTCGCTTTATTTGTTTTATCTTTATATTTGTGTTAATAATTTTTTTAATCGTGTTTTTTTTGTTGTCTATGTATTTGTTATAGTCCAATAAATCTATATGTCTCGTGCAATTTCTTTTAATATATTAATTAATTTTAATGAATTATCTCGTAAATGTTTGGTGAGTTTTTACATGTCAATTAAAGTTTTGTATGGATCGAATAATACATGTTTTCTATGTTGATTAAAGTTATCTAACTATTTTTTATATATGGGATTTGCTTCCGAGTTTAGCAAATTGGGGAATTATTAATATTGTTAATAATGACTATCAAATTGATTAGTTGCAACTGATACAAGTTAAAAGATTGGCTGATACCACCGTCCATGTGGAGCTGGAAAATATAAATATATTATTTTAAAACAATTTTAAAAATTGTTGTTCATTTCGCAAAAAAAAAAATTGTCGTTCAAAAAGAATGAAATTACATTTGAATTTAAATGAGAAGAAATTTCTGATAATGCTCAGAAAAGGGAGCACCAAAAAAAATTAAACACTATTTTATTTGTGTTAAGATGGAGTATGAAATTATTATTTTTTATTTAAATCATGTTGATAGATTTAAATTTAAAAAATATATATATTGTTTGTTGTGCCGATTTTTTTGATTTTGAAAAATTAAAGGACACCATTTTTGCTAAATGGAGCCGAAAAAATATATTTTTTAAAGTGTCCTATATTGATAGAAGTGAAGAGTATAGCTCTATCTATGGAGTTTTATTAAGAAGCACAAGCACAATAAGGGTTTTTGGTTATGGCAAATGTATTAGCGCGATTATGATCTATTTAAGTTTTGTAGTCTAAACAAGATTGAGAATGGAACAAGAAATTGTTATAGAGGATACACGACCTCTAAATGTCACTGATAATAAATGTGATAGTAAATTTCTTCTTTAAATATTAAGAAAGTGTTTTGAATTAGATCTGATCATGAATCGGATTTGAATATTGATACTGAACCATTAGATATGGTTGAAAATAAGATATTGAGAGTTTTACCATAATATGTGAATGATTATTATCTATATAATAGGAAAATTTATTTAGATATGGATAAAAGCAAAATATAAGTGATCCCCACATTTTTTGTAGGCGATGAGATTGCAAGAATCTATAAGTTATGGATGAAATTCATGAATGATGAGATTGTGAGTTCATAGAATAAAAATAAATGTGGGAGTTGTGTGATCTACTCAAAAAGAAAGTTTATTGGTTGTAAATGAATTTTGGAAAGAAATATAAATTGGCTGGTGTGTTTATAAATTTGAGGTCTGCCTAGTTGCAAAAGGCTTTATGAAAAAATTGAGTATGTTTTATCGGGAATGAATTAGACAACTATGTCTGTTTTTCAAAAGTGGGAGATTATTTACAATATTGGCAGTATATGTGGATGCTATATTTTTTTGGAAATAATAAATATATGTTGAACAAAACTAAGTTAAACTTAGTAGTAACTTTGAGATTGAAAATATGGTGAAATCTTATATATTTAGGAAATCCAGATTAAAAAATATAAATATTAAAATGTTGGGTTTGAACCTAGAAAAATATGTGAATAAAAAGTTCAATTATTTTAGGATGCAGAATTGTTGTCCGATATAAACTCAACTGGGAATGATGAAAACAAAGAGATTAATGTGAAAAATGAACAAGGCTAGTCGGAACTTGAAATTTCGACGAGTTATTTGTTGATTTGATTTGACATATTCAGTTAGTCTTGTAAGTGAATGATAAGAAATTTAATAAAGCCTACTGAGAGGCTGTAAAGTACTTGAAAAATACATTGCACCACTAATTTCTACAATAGACAGACATATGTGAAGTTATTGGTTATTAGGGTGCAAGGGAATAAAAATAAAAGGAATTTAGCTTGGGTTACCTATTTAAGTTTGATGCAGTCAAAGTTGGAAAATTGAGAAACATGACTGCGTTGTAATAAATGAAAGTGATAATATGACATACATTTTAACTAGTGATATTATTGTGATTTTTTTTTGACATAGTAAATATTATTCTGACGAATAGTGGGAGTTAATATTTAAATTATATATTATCATAAATGTGGGAGTTAGGAAAAGTATTTGACAAATATGTCAAGTGGGAGATGTTATATTTGACTTTATTTGTTAAATAAAATATAACATTATAAATATATTGATTGCATTATTAATATAAATAGGAGCTACATATATATTAATATATATTTATTATATTGAATACTTGGGCAATTACATTTGAAGGGTGGATGGTGTGTTTGTTCGGCCCATATACAGTGGTTCTATCCAATTGAAAAGTAATTTGATTACTTGTTCCAAACACAATCGGAACCCCAAATATTTTTACTCTAAAAATATATTTATTCTCCAATTATTAGTCATGAATAAATGATATAATCCTTCAGAGGGCCATACTTTTCGACACATGTATTTTGGTCAATCCTTTTTCAAAAATGAGTATTTTAGTACTTCACCCTATGTATTAGCATAATTTCTCAATCTTACAAAAATTTAATGTAAAAAAGTCATATCAAATATTAATAAAAACATATTCATATAAATATTAGTTAACTCGTGCATCACACATATTATAACCTTGTATATATTATTTGGTAGATCAAATAATGAAATAACATCATTTCGATATTTTATAGAATTTTTATTAAATAATATATATCAAATCATTTTGAATTTTAATTATTTAAAAAATTATTTGGTCAAATTTAATAAATAACCTTTACTGCATAATAATATATTCCTTTAAAATATGGATGCACAAATTTTCAATCACAATATATGCAACTCATAGGAGTTTTTGGATGATATAATATATATCATGCAGGACATGGATAAGTAATATGTGATTGCAGAAAATTAGAATAAGAAAATTTATCTCATATTTTTACAAGGTGGATATGATATGTAGATATTGCCTTCATGCTAATGCTTTTCTTTTCTTTCTCCGTCTCTTTTCTATTCTTTCTATTTACTTCGGGAGGTCCCAAGTCCTAACAACATGATTTGCATGTAGTAATTTTCTCATCTTTATTCACATGATATTTTACTCCTCTTTTCAATAGTATGTCAACAAGGCGTAATTCCATCATTTTGCTTCTTCATTGAAGTTGTTTAAAATCAATTATTAACTCATCATGTATATTGTGTTTACTTGATATATCGTTTGTCCTCCATAAACGAAAAATAAAGCCCTTTTTCTAGTGTCAATTGTTGTTGGTGGATTTTCATAACAACAGATTTTGGAGGTGTGCTAGAATAATAAAACAATTTTTTTTAATAATATGGTTGTTAATGAGATTAGGGTTTGTAAAAAATATTGGGTTGTACTTGAGATGTGTCTCGATTTGTGTTGTATATTGGATCTTTTTTTATCAAAATGCATGCGTATATAGTTATATATGATCAAACACACGCAATTCTGTTATAATTGCATATATACCCGAGAGACTTTAGGAATATATTTTANTTGAGATGTGTCTCGATTTGTGTTGTATATTGGATCTTTTTTATCAAAATGCATGCGTATATAGTTATATATGATCAAACACACGCAATTCTGTTATAATTGCATATATACCCGAGAGACTTTAGGGATATATTTTGTTAAATATGGGAATTCATGGATTTTATTTGCTATAATTTTCACGTTCTAATACCTTGGTGATTTGAATGGTATCGTTTAGAGATATTTTCTGTAATTATTCATTAAGATCGATTCTTTCCCCGTTTCGGAGAGAGGATAACTTAAGAATTAAGCAAGTAATTATTACTGAAATTAATACTAAAAATTATCAATCTGTTCAATAGGAAAGAGGAGGTAACCTTAAACACTATAAATATCAAGGTAAAACATTCATATTGAAGAATATATATTCATTCACTCGCACTCACACACACTGCACACAATAAAAATATACTTTCAAACCCGGTGATAAGTTAGTATTTTCTGATATTTTCCTCTATTATTCCTCCACAAACCGTTACTTATTCTCACACCGGAGATCCGTGACGGTCCCGCATCTTTAATCAAGCATTATCTTTAAGGGTCACACATGCAATTACACCACACTTCCGCTCGAAAAGCTACCGACATAAAGTATTCTGACCATTAATAAAAGATCAGAGCATCATCGCATTTCTATCCATGATCAAATTAATGAATACACGGTCAAACAAACTCAGTTAATTCAAATTTTGATATAATTATAAGAAATTTGAAAAATATCTTTATAATTAAGATATTGTTGAGGAATATAAATATCATCATTTTCTTTTAGTTTCATATATTAAATCATTTTTAACAATTATTTTTTAATTTAATAAATATATGATTGAAGTTTGAGTTTGTTTTTAGAGAGAGCGTTGATTTATATTATGATGAAAAATAATATATTCAACATAATATATATGCAAAATTTATACAGAGTACATGCTAAAACATATCAAATAAAAAATTGATGAGACAAATACAACAAGAGAAAATATATAGTTACAATAAAGTGTAAGTAACATAAAAACAAAATAATTTAAACTCATAATTACACTATTGATCAGACCTCAATCGATATAAATCTAAACAAATGAATGTAAATTAGATGAACATATATACCTGTGGAAATAGAGATAGAGATGGAGAGAAAGAGAGAAGAAAAAAGATAAACAAATCAAAAGCAAACTATTTTGTAGTTCACATTAGGATATTTAAAATCGTCTCACTAGAAATCCTAGACCAAATAATGATTTGTAAAAAATTATTTTATGCAATAGTCCACGTATTGGGTATAAAGAAACATAATAATTCACTTTCTATGACTTCGTAACCGATAAATGTCAATAGTTTCTGGTCTCAAAAAATCTAATGTTACTTGTATGGCTCCATAACTAGTAGATTTGTATAAAATATCATCATTTGTAGTTCATCACAACATTTGTCTTTGTATTATGTTATACGCTAACATACATATTTAAAACATATTTTTCTTAGAAACGGACAACTGGGAGATTAATATCTTTTTAAAATAAAAGTGGTTAAATTTTTGTTGATTTACTTGTAGATTCTATGAATTAGATTAAAATGAATATCTTCTTTCTTGACATCATTGACGTGATCCTCCAGGATTAGATTAAAATTAGATCTAGGAGGCTGCCATGAATTCTCAGGACCTCTACGCCGGTAAATCTCGTCCATGCTTTGGGCAACAGAAAGTTTAGGCTTTTTTCTCGTTGCAATTTTAATGTATTCAGGTTCAGACCCCTCTTCTTTTTTGATATTCTAAAAGTAATGAAACATTTTCACTTCTACTGAAGATTTGTACCCACACGACCTGGGTGTTTTAACTCTTTGAGACTTTTATTATTTCCAGTCTATTTCCTCCGAGTTCTTGAAGTAACGGGAAACAATAAGCATATCTGTAGGTGATGTTTTTTTTTTAATTTCAACTTCTCTCTTTCTTTTCACCAAAATCTGTCTCCCCTAAAAAAATGCACTCTCATATTTTTTCTTGACATTCTGAAAGTAGAAAAACACCTTCACTTCTACCGAAGATTTATTCCCACAAGGTCCAGGCATTTTACTTCTCGAGACTTATCGCATTTCCAGTTTATTACCTCTGAGTTCTTGAAGTAGCGGAAAATAACACGCATGCGGGTGATGTTTTTTTGATTATTTTCAACTTCTCTCTTTCTTTTCCGCAAAATCTCCTTAGGTTTATTCCCCTAAAAAAATACACTCTCCTCTTCTTTCTTGACATCCCAAAAGTAGATAGACACCTTCATTTCTACCGAAAATTTGTTTTAACATGGTCCGGTTTTAATTCTCCAGACTTATCTTCTATCCAGTCTATTACCTCCAAATTCTTGAAGTAATGGGAAATAACACGCGTCTGTGCGGGTGCATTTTTTTATTTTTTTAACTTCTCTCTTTCTTTCCGTAAAATCTCTTCATGCTAAGTCCCCTAAAAAAATACACTCTCCTTTTCTTTCTTAACAAAAAACCGGGAACAAGTATGGGGTGTAAGAACACCATATCACATGTGATAAGGTGACAATTGGATTATGCATGCAACTGATGCATAAATGAGAATAATCCATCCGTTTAGTAGAAAAGACAAGGTAACCCTAAACACTATAAATATTAAGGTAAAACACTAATATTGAAGAAGATATATTCGCTTACTCATATTCACATACATTGCACACAATAAAAATATACTCTCAAACATAGTGATAAGTTAGTATTTTCTGATATTTGCCTTAGATATTACTGCACAAGCCTTTAATTATTCTCACGCTGAAGGTGCATGACGGTGCCACATCCCTAATCAGACATTATTTTACAGGGTCACCCCTGCAGTTACACCACACTTTCTTAGTATAATCCATAGATAAATTGAGTAGAAGTTGCTAGCTTGAAATGGGTTAAATGTGATTGTCCCACATAGAGAATGTAATATGGGTGAGGGTGCTTTATATGCATATATGTGCAAGAGTAGTGTCAACTACTAAGGCATGTGAGTGTGCATGGTGTAATTGTGTGCCCTCTCGCGCGCACACACGTACGCCGCCGCCTCGCTAGGTCTCGGGTCGGGTCGAAGGGCGATTTGGGCGAATATTTCGGCGTCTCGCGTATGCGAGGCGACCTGGGTGAGGAGTTTTATTACATGATTAATTAAATTAATTATGACTTTAAATATTATTTTAATATAAATATTGAGTCAGTATGTAACTGTCAGAGTATATATATATTCTGTGACTGATCAGAGTTTATAAAGAGATGGGTCAGAGTATATTAATAAACTCTGATGTTAGATCAGAGTTTACCAGACTGTCAGAGTATATATATTATGTGACTGATCAGAGTTTACATAGAGCTGAGTCAGAGTTTATTAATAAACTCTGATGGACTAGCTTATCAAAGTTTAACAAACTATGATGGTCATATCGGAGTTTACAGATAAACTCTGATGACACTGATGGTCAGAGTTTACGGATAAACTCTGATGGCACTGATGGTCAGAGTTTATAAACTCTGATGGGAATTCTGAAACTGGTGGTTAGAGTTTATAAACTCTGATGGAACTAATCAGACATTAGCTAAACTCTGATGGCTGTTACAATTTTACTGATTCTGAAATATATTCTATTAAAGTCAGAATAATTATTTTAATTAATATTTTAACTGCTGTTACATTTTATTGTATTATATATATAGAAAAACATTTTATTATATTAGAGATAAAGAGATAACAGAGACAAGTGACAATTCTATGAAAATCCTAACAGCCATACTCTGTATCTCCTACACACATATTCATACAGATTATACATAGGTTTTCTGGGTGAACTGAGGTGCAAGTCACTTTTGAGTGCTACGTATTTGTAGATGAAGTACTCTGTGCTGTTTTATCCTGGAAGTGATATTGCTGCAACCCAACACAGTGTATTGGGACAATAATCTCTTCAAGAACAGTCAAGTCTTCTTGCAAGGCTTGGAGACTCAGCAGTTTGTTGGTTCTATCAGTGTATGCTTAAAGCTTCTGTTAGAGCTAAGTTTTCTATCTTTTCTCTTGTTTTTGCAGTTATTCATCAATATATCTTGTTTCTACCTTCGTTATTTTGTTAATTGGTTTAATCTGCTTGTTCTTGTTAAATTGTTTATATAACTGCCTCATTGTTGTGTTTAGTTTTCAATTCACCCAATAATCTTGAAGAGATTATCTGTGTTATATATTGAAATTAACAAGATAGTTAACGAAACTGAAACTCCTGTTGTTGGTGCTATTAGTTCTGGGTATGAGGTTACTGTTACTGCCATTGATTGGGCTACATACCGTTTCCCACAACCTATTGATCTGTCTGGTATGCCTGATAAATTCAGCAGTGGAGCTAGCTTATCTCATTGGCAGAAAAAGATGAAGTTGTGTTAATGGTTAAGGGTCTATGGCCGGTGGTGTAGTATGATCCTCCTGTTGTGAATCAAGAGCAAGCTGACTCTGTTAAGGTTTATGCTTTGTGGGCTGAAAAGGATGGAGTGACAAGGGCTTCTATTTTGGCAGCTTTAACGAACACTCTATTCGATGTTTATTCATCGGATGTCTTCACTGCTAAGCTCTTATGGGAGAAGCTAGACCAAACCCACAACACTGACTCTCAGGGTCTGGAAAAGTATAGTGTGACAAGGTTCCTTGATTTTAAACTGGTGGATATTAAATCCATGACGAAGCAAGTGCATGAGTTTGAGATGTTGGTACATGCTTTGAAGGATTCTGGAATGGACCTTCCTGAGAAGTTTCAGGTTATATCGGTGATTGAAAAGCTCCCGAAGTCTTGGAAAGAGTTTGCTCTCTCCCTGAAAAGACAGAAAGGAGAGATCACCTAGACTAACTTGATGTTGGACATCTTTGTGCAGGAGCAACACAAGTCCAAATAGAGACATGTGATGCCTGCTGAACATGGGAGTTTNTTCGAAGGTGAACGTAGTGACTGTAGGACAGAAAAGAAAGTCTGTCACTAAGAAGGAAAACACGAAGCCTAAAAATGATAAGAACAAGGCTAAGAAACCAAAGGCAAACAAACCATGTTGGTCTTGTGGACAGGTTGGTCACTGGAGCAAGGACTGTCCTACAAAGAAAGTTAAGAAACCTAATGTGGTAGCACAAGCTAATACTGTGCTTGGAACCACTGGTGGGCCTGTGGTTAACATGGTTGTTGGTGAGGCTATTGCCTCTAAAACCAATGACAAGTATGTTACCTATAATCCTAATTTACATTCCATTTATCTTTCAAATGAATGGTTGATTGATACGGGAGCTAATGTACATATTTGTACAGATATTACTCTATTTGTATCTTATCAATAGATTAAAGGCATGACAGTGACGATGAGGAATGCTAGTGTAGGAAATGTTGACCTGAAGTTTGCTTCTGGGCATGTTCTATCTCTTGCTAGAGTGCATCATGTTCCTGACATTCATAGAAACATAATAAGTGGAAGCTGTTTAGTTAGAAATGATTTCGAACTTTCTNCTCAAGTACTTGGAGTAGGAAACGTGGACCTGAAGTTTGCTTCTGGGCGTATTCTATCCCTTACTAGAGTGCATCATGTTCCTGACATTCGTAGAAACATAATAAGTGGAAGCTGTTTAGTTAGAAATGGTTTCGAACTTTCTTTGAAGTGTAATAAAGTAGTTATTACACATACTAGTGTATTTTTTGGCAAAGGTTACTTGCTTGATGGATTATTTTTAATAAATGTGGAGCCTGTTTTGGGCAGTTTTATTAATGATAATGTTGCTCCTTCTATAAATTGTGTTGAATCATCCGATTTATGGCACTCACATCTTGGTCATCTAAATTTTGGTGCTCTAAAGAATATGATGAATTTAGAGTTGATTCCAAAGTATGCCATTGAAAAGAAATCTAAATGTCAAGTATGTGTGACTGCTAAACTAACTAGGAAACCCTTTCATAATATTGTTAGGAATTCAGAAGTTTTAGAATTAGTTCACACAGACATGTGTGAATTCAGTGGTGTTTTGACTAAGGATAATAAAAGATATTTCATTACCTTTATTGATGATTGTAGTAGATATTGCAATGTTTATTTGATTAAACAGAAAGATGAAGCATTTGATAAATTCATTATGTATAAAAATGAAGCTGAAACACAAACTAGTAAATTACTTAAACGTTTGAGATCTGATAGAGGTGGAGAGTATACCGGTACGTCATTTAATGAATTTTGCAAAAGAAATGGTATAGTTCATGAGGTGACTCTACCATACACTCCTGAGTCTAATGAGGTGGCAGAACGAAAGAACAGAACTATTAAAGATATGATTAACAGTATGCTTATTAATTCTGGGTTGCCTAAGTACATGTGAGGAGAGGTTCTGAATATGGCTTGCCATATTTGTTGGGATCCGGGCATATATACGCAGCGGAATTACGCTAAATAATAAAAAATAACGAATTCCAAACGCAGGATCCGTGTATAATTGGCGGATGATTATGGAGAATCAGATGTGTACCTTATTAATGCTTTCCTTATGATGATTACAGAGGTCCAGAAGCGATGAATCACAGCAGCCCTTCACAAAGATCTGCTCTCTATCGGTATCCACACGAAC
>QRFB01012375.1:0-11483 GCA_008931105.1 Oenanthe javanica | reverse complement strand
GATATGTGTTTACCCTTGCGGGTGGAGCTATATCCTAGAAGTCTACTAGACAGACTATTGTAACTCGGTCTACCTTTGAGGCTGAGCTGTGTGCATTAGATGCCACATGGATGGAGGCTGAATGGTTACATAGACTTATGTCTGTAATTCCTGTAGTAAGCCAACCACTTCCTGCTCTTACTGTTCATTGTGATAGTCTTACAACTATAATGTGNTATCGACAAGATAAACAGTAAGAAGTATAATGTGAAAACAAAGAGACACGTCCAAGTTAGACTAAAGTCTATAAGGGGTTTGGTGTCTGACATGATCATTGCTACTGAGTTTATTGGAACTCAAGACAACCTGGTTGATCATTTGACTAAGGGACTTGAGCATGCTATTGTCCTTAAGTCGAGGTTGGGGATGAGACTGACAACCCATTTTGAAACATCAACAGCGGGAACCAAATACACCTAAGAGGAGATTCCTTGAATTGTATTCAATGTGGTAATAACAAGTTGTAAGGATGATTCAGTAGTACCTCTACTACATATATCTAGATACTCACGTATCTAAGTCTTTCCCCTATAAACCACAAGAGGTACTGTAACTGGTAGTTAGCAAGAGTTTTAAGAACTCTGAATGGGGTCAAGTCATGAGACGAGATGTTGGCAGTACATCTTTGGAGATACTCAGCTAAGTGAATGTTATTATGAGATCACAATTAGAGGATAGGGTTATTCCTCGAAGCATTCGATGAACAGGATTGAGACATGACCATTAACGTCTCAAAGCCGTATATCGGCATCATAGCCTTTGACTTGTCGTCGTCTATGGAGTGTGGTTACACAAAAACGGATAAAGATTCAAGGTGAAACATTCCATCTATATCCGGTAGTCATTGAAGTAGAGGACTTAGGAGGGTTCAAACCTTGACGGGTACCAACTCTGAAAAGCAAGTCATGAGTAGAACCTGATATGCATTTCTGTATGGATTTGTGGGGGATTGTTAGAAAATAGAAAGTTTAAGACATATTTTATATATGTTTTTGATGTAATTTCCGGAAATTAACTGATGAAAGTTGTTCTTTACTATGAGGACTTAATCGTTCATGTTTGAATCTAAGACATTTTCTTTGTGTAATCTATAGATAAATTGATTGGAAGTTGTTAGCTTGAAATGAGTTAAATGTGATTGTCCCATATAGAGAATCTAATATGGGTGAGGGTGCTTTATATGCATATATGTGCAAAAGTAGTGTCAACTACTAAGGCGTGTGAGTGTGCATGGTGTAATTGTGTGCCCTCGTGAGCACACACACACGCGCGCTGCCGCCGCCTCGCCATTCCTCGGGTCGGGTCGAAGGGCGATTTGGGCGAATGCCTCGGCGTCTCGCGTACGCGAGGCGATCTGGGAGAGGAGTTTTATTACATGATTAATTAAATTAATTATGACTTTAAATATTATTTTAATATGAATATTGAGTCAGTATGTAAATGTCAGAGTATATATATATATATTAGGGTCATAGTTTATTAATAAACTCTGATGTCAGATCAGAGTTTACCAGACTGTCAGAGTATATATATTATGTGACTGATCAGAGTTTACAAAGAGCTGGGTCAGAGTTTATTAATAAACTCTGATAGACTAGCTTATCAGAGTTTAACAAACTCTGATGGTTAGATCAAAGTTTACAGATAAACTCTTATGACACTGATGGTCAGAGTTTACGGATAAACTCTGATGGCACTGATGGTTAGAGTTTATAAACTCTGATGGGAATTCTGAAACTGGTGGTCAGAGTTTATAAACTCTGATGGAACTAATCAGACTTTAGTTAAACTCTGATGGCTGTTACAATTTTACTGATTCTGAAATATATTCTATTAAAGTCAAAATAATTATTTTAATTAATGTTTTATATGGTGTTATGTTTTATTGTATTATATATATACAGAAAAATGTTGGAGATAAAGAGATAACAAAGACAAGTGACGATTCTGTGAAAACTCTAGCAGCCATACTCTGTATCTCCTACACACGTATTCATACAGATTATACATAGGTTTTCTGGGTGAACTGAGATGCAGGTCGCTGTTGAGTGCTACGTATCTGTGGATGAAGTACTCTGTGCTGTTTTATCCTGGAAGTGATATTGCTACAACCAATACAACGTAGTGGGACAATAATCTCTTCAAGAACAGTCAAGACTTCTTGCAAGGTTTGACGACTCATCAGTTTGTTGGTTCTATCAGTGTATGCTTAAAGTTTATGTTAGAGCTAAATTTTCTATCTTTTCTCTTGTCTTTGCAGTTATTGATAAATGTATCTTGTTTCTACCGTCGTGCTTTATTTTGTTAATTGATTTAATCTATCTGTTCTTGTTAAATTATTTATATTATTTCCCCTTGTTGTGTTTAGTTTTCAATTACACCCAACAAAATGCATATCACTAACACCATCATTTTCTTTTAATTTCATATATCAGATCATTTTTAATGGTTAATATTTAATTTTAAAAAAATAAGATTGAAGTTTGAGTTTGTTTTGAGTGAGAGAGTTGATTTATATTATGATGAAAAATAATATATTCAACATAATGTTCCTGCATCATATTTTATTAATAATATATTATAAAAATATTACAGGATATATAAGTCTCAAATTAGTATTTTATTTAAATATATTATATTGAATTTATAATATATATATATATGAGAAAATTATTATATCATATATTTATTTTATAAAATAATAAATAATTATGAAATAACTTAACATTGAAACTCGAGGGAAGGTATTTATATGCTTAAAACAAATTTATCAAACCACCGATATATTCACTATTAATATGAAAATAGATCTCAGGAATATAAAAGAGATATGTAATAAATGAAAACGGATCTAAATATTTAAAAGAGCTCAAAATTTAAAAAGTATAGATAATAACGATGTAAAGTAAAATACGAAAAAGATGTATTTCAAATTAGGATTTAGAGAAGAAAAAAAAAGGGAGATGGAAGATACTCTGGGGCTCTGTTTTTTATTGCTTTTTAAAACTATTTTGTTGTTGAAAAAAATGCTGACAGAAAAAATGATGTTAGAAAAATAAGATGACTGTTTGGTAATTTTTTTGATTTGTTTATATTTTAAGATATAATATAAAAAATAATATTTTTGGGATGGTTTGATAGTGAAAAATGTAGTTATTTCATGTAAAAGTTGAATACAACTTTTTTCAAAAGGATGAGGACCTGTTTTATCTAAAAGCAGCTTTTAGACCAAAACCACTTTTTCAGAAAGCTGCTTTTAAACTTTAACAAATATCTTTTTACTTGATTTCCAGAAATAAATTGTTTCTACGATCTGCAACAGCAATCCCAAACACACCCTAACATTACTCTTAAATAAATAATACTCGTACTACATACATTTCTAATTATTGTAATAATATTAAATATAAACAAATATACACAAAATGTATAATTTTCTTTTAAAATTAGAGGTGTCAAAAAAATCTGATCCAATATCCGTCATCCGTATTCGAGATAAATCGGATATTATCTTTATTCGAGACAGAATAGATATTATGCGTATCTGAATCCGACAATTTCGGATACGAATACGGATATAGACATATTCGTATTCGAAAAAATATGAATATGAAATTAANTAAATATAAACAAATATACACAAAATGTATAATTTTCTTTTAAAATTAGAGGTGTCAAAAAAATTTGATCCAATATCCGTCATCCGTATTCGAGATAAATCGGATATTATCTTTATTCGAGACAGAACAGATATTATGCGTATCTGAATCCGACAATTTCGGATACGAATACGGATATAGACATATTCGTATCCGAAAAAATATGAATCTGAAATTAAATATATATGATATTTAAATTTTTNGTACTACATACATTTCTAATTATTGTAATAATATTAAATATAAACAAATATACACAAAATGTATAATTTTCTTTTAAAATTAGAGGTGTCAAAAAAATCTGATCCAATATCCGTCATCCGTATTCGAGATAAATCGGATATTATCTTTATTCGAGACAGAATAGATATTATGCGTATCTGAATCCGACAATTTCGGATACGAATACGGATATAGACATATTCGTATTCGAAAAAATATGAATATGAAATTAAATATATATGATATTTAAATAATATATATATATATATATAATTTAAAATTTATTCTATTAGTTTTGTAGTGTGTGTATATATATTCATTTATACAAATTTTATATAATTGTAAAAATAATATAGACATGTATAAAAATATCATTTGAGTTTAATATTATAAAGATTACAAAATTAGATTGAAAAGATAAAAAAAATTAAATTTTTAAAAAAATAAAATAGGCTTAAATTTCTTTAATTCTTAACTAAATTTTAAAAGATTAAATTAAAATTTTACTATTATTTTGCAATTTTTTTGAATTTTTAATATAAATTTAAAAAATTGATTAAAAATCGGATTCTAAAATACAGATTCGGATACGCAAGTCTGCAGATCCGTATCTGAATTATACTTCCTGTTTAAAATAGTTCCTCACTCTCAAAACCTCTCTCTGTGGTTGGGTTGGATATGGCGATTGCAGCAGCAGCTGTTATTGTCCCGGTGGGCTTTCTCTTCTTCATCTCTGGTTTAGTTGTCAATCTTCTCCAGGTACTTATACACACACATATATATATATATATATATATTCTTAGATTATATCACTGTGTTTAGTTTCTTTTTGTGATTTGTTTTGCTGATGGGAATCTAAGTTTTGCTCCTAACGTAAATCTAAACCCTTTTTTTAAATGTTTATTTCAGGCTTTCTTTTTTGTTGTTGTGCGCCCGTTTTCGAAGAATACTTACAGAAAGATTAATAGGATGGTTGCGGAATTGTTATGGTTGGAACTCATTTGGTTGATTGATTGGTGGGCTGCTGTTAAGGTCATTTCATTTTTCCATGTCATCGAAATTATGTGCTGTTGCATTTGCCTTTTTTTACCATTGAGTGTAGTTTGTAGCTGGAAATTAGTGTTTGTGGGATCGGAAAATTTAAAATGGTTGTTTAATTGACTTATTAGGGTTAAAGTTTAGATCTTTAGTATACTTAGTATAATGATATGTGTGTATGTAAGTGCAAGTTTGGCGGGGTTGATTGACTCGGAAAGATGTTTTATCNGATTTTTAGTATACTTAGTATAATGATATGTGTGTATGTAAGTGCAAGTTTGGCGGGGTTGATTAACTCGGAAAGATGTTTTATTACATCAAATTAGGGTTAAAGTTTAGATTTTTAGTATACTTAGTATAATGATATGTGTGTATGTAAGTGCAAGTTTGGCGGGGTTGATTGACTCGGAAAGATGTTTTATTACATCAAATGTGGGTATTTGATCTAATATGTGGGAACCCTTTTAGCGTTGCGGGTTGGCATTTGAGTGTAGTGTTTATTATTTACAATGCTAGGGTTTGAGAGCAAACGTTATGAGTTATGTAGATCAAGCTGTGGTGTTTGTTTTTTTTTGTTACTTGGAGCCTTCTTATACATGACTTCATTATTTTTACATATCTCTGGGCTCTAGAGACTTTGGGGAATACTCACCTTTATAGGATGAAATAACATCTCATTAACAAAGAGACTATACCCTAGTCCGAAAGTTTTAGCCCATGTGGAAGTATTTAATAATTTTTCCTGATTTGGGGTGATAGCTCAATTGATCATCTTACAGACCTTTCTTTCACACACTTTGTGTTTATTGTTCAGCCAGTTTCTAAGCTATAGTGGCCAAAGCTGTAAGGGATAAATTTTTGTTGTAGGAGAGAGCGATAACCTCCTATAGATGCTTGGTTGATTTGAACTGCTAGTTGTTATTCCTAGTGCATAATATTCTTTCTCCTCAAATTATTTCTGATCTTACAAGACAGTTTATATTGACCAAGAGGGGAAGTGCCTTATCATTTTGTTCACTTAGGTGTTTGAAGAATTTAGCTTGACTAAATGCCCTCTCACATCTTTAGTACATTTACTTGGTACTTGTGCATCATGTTTACGTAATACTGTGAGCCCTAGTATTTTATGGCAAAATAATACTTGCCTGTATGGCAAATATATGTATTAAACATACTCTATTTGTATTTATCATTTTCAATAATATGTCAGATAATAATTGACAATCAAAGTTTGCTTCAGGCATAGCTCTATAAAGTCTTGGTCATATGATTTGTATGCTTTAAGCGCTTGCAGATTCTCATTTATTTGGTGTGTGTCATTAATGCGACAAAAATGAATCTTATGAAGCGGAAATTTTATAAGATATACTACGAGTAGTTGTAGTTCCCATAAATAGTTGTTTCTATGAGAATGACTATAGTCCTAAATAATAGCTTTTCTGACTTGTCTTTGTGCAATAAACATTATGTTGTGATAATGATTTTATATATATCTAAAACGCCTACACAATTCAAGTTTATTTTACTCGTTCTTCCATTATAACAAAGAGTAAAACATTGAGTGATAATTACAATACCATTTAATCAGACAATTATTGATATGTGTGTAAAAAGGTAGAAAGCATACTATTGTTAATTAGGGGAGTATGCCCGATCTTCTGATTTTCCCCCCACAATATCGGCGGTTGCTTTCTTGCCTAGGCCACCTCTTAGAACACTGAGTGTCATTAAGAGGGTACAGAAGCCGTTTATTTGTTGTCTTAGTTAAATTCTCAATTAATGCAAAATCCGTCTTTCCGTGAAAATTCAACGTCTTTTTTTAAGTTTTAGGAATTATAGTGGCACACTCTAGTTGGCTTGAATGCTTGATACACATGGCCTTAGTGTATCGGAAAATATATTTTCATTATTTCCTTTTTTGAATCTTATATGTAAGTTCATCACCAAATTATTATTCGGGTAAACATTATGCAAATAAACTATTCTAGTAACATGAATGCATTTTAACCTCTTATGCAATGTTGAATCTATATAGATGGTAATTTAGCTCTGATTAATGTAATACTTCTGGCTGCAGATTCATCTCTATACAGATCCCGAAACATTTAAATTAATGGGTAAGGACGCAAGTTCTAAATTCAGAGTACATGTTATATTTTCCGCATTTCTTTGATAAAAAAAATGCTAAACTTGGATTTATGCTATGAAACTGTCCAGGAAAAGAACATGCCCTAGTCATATGCAACCACAAAAGTGACATTGATTGGCTAGTCGGCTGGATTTTGGCTCAGGTTCTTACACTCTATAATTCACTGTACTACATGTGAATTTTATTGATGTGTGAATGTATGCATATAATTCAGCGAAGTTTGATTATATAAATGAAAATTTAATATGTGCTCTAGGCAAAAATTAACTGGGAAATTTTGCTAATATAGGACATTTTTAAATTTGTTTTTGCTATATCGTTGTCCTCTGCTAATTTTATCATTTTACACACCAGCGATCAGGTTGCCTTGGTAGTGCATTAGCTGTTATGAAGAAATCATCCAAATTCCTCCCTGTAAGTGCTTTAAATTCTATTGTTCTTTTCATCTTTCTTCTACATAGAAGGTTATATTTATGACTCTCATGGAGATTCGTTCATTTTAAAACGACTAAAATATATATTTTTACAATACCAAAATGCAGGACTACCGTGATTTTAAATATATATTATTATGATTTCTTATAACCTAAGGTTTACTTCCCTTTTCTTTTTTTCACTATACCTGTGAAAGGTCTAGTTTCTCATGGATGCTAGTATGTCGTAAACTCTGTGCTGAATCGATCAGACTGCAAATTGTATATTCTAGATTATGGATATTCTGAGAACTAGTTTGAGATGTCAAAGCCACCACAATTCCCAGTAGCTTCTTCTGGATTGAGGGTTGTAAATGAAGTTTGACACATTCAAGTTTGACTTTAACTTGCTGAAACTGTGTTTCTGATTGGTTTTCTCAAATAACTTGTTAGAAAGAAAGAGGGGGTTTTCTGGAACCAACGGCTCACAACCTTTTTCTATGTATTTTGCCATGTCCAGCATCCACTCCCTTGTTGTGTCTGATGGATATTATTTTTACAGTATATGCACTTCTTCTTTTACAAGAATGAATCACTTGAATCATCAACCTACTACATCAATTTTAGAAAAAAGAAAGAAAGAGAAACACATGCTCCCTTGGAACTTTTCCCATTGGGGTCCTCTATTTAAAGATTGTGAATATTCTACGAAATTAATATTTTTTTTAAACCTATGTATTTGCTTTCTAGTGGTTTATAGGTTGGTATGTAGGTGATCCTCTGTTTGGTTTATGGGAACCTTTGACATGTACCCCAAAATATTACATTATTGTATCATGATTTATGGGTGGTACCCCAAAATGTTCTCCTAAAAACATATTTCGATAATTAAGGTTTCAGTCAAATATTTATAGTTTTTCTTTACATTTTTAATGTGTGATATAATTATTATTTTTATTCCGCCTAGCTAAACACTTGGTCTTTCAGAATAATGCCAATAAGTTTTAGTGCTCTATGTGCAGGTTATAGGTTGGTCAATGTGGTTTTCTGAGTATCTCTTTCTTGAAAGGAGCTGGGCCAAGGATGAAAATACGCTAAAGGTATGGGGTGCATATATGTGAAGTTGAACAAATTAGCACACTTTAGTCACTCTTCTATACCTTCTTCTGATCTTTTAATGATTTCTTACTGGAGTATTTAGATTGGTCTTCATAAATTTTATGGGATTTGTTCCTGCAGTTAGGTTTTCAACGCCTAAGGGATTTCCCACATGCTTTTTGGCTGGCACTTTTTGTTGAGGGTACTCGCTTTACACAGGCAAAACTTTTAGCTGCTCAGGAATATGCATCCTCAATGGGATTACCTGCTCCTAGAAATGTCTTGATTCCCCGAACTAAGGTCAGGATTTTGTTCCTCCCATAAACTTGAGCATTCGTTATATTACCTCTGTCAGTATGCGTCATGATAACAATGTTTCTAGAATATTATGATGTTTCTTTAAGATTTAAGGTGCAAGCTAATTTGGAATTAATGTTGTTATGGGCAGTTTCACACAAAGCTATGCCTAGGATACTAGTTAATCACAATATTGTCATGTTTATTTGGACCTCTGACTACTGTACTATGTTTGCATTTGTTGGCGAGTTACTGTTTGTTGAAATATAAAGACTAGTTATCCCCCTTGTCTTGCGAGGTTTCCCCTTTTTTTAACTCAAATATTAAGAAAGTGGGTGAGTTCAGTAAAATCTATTGGGAGTTTTAAAGCTACTCACCCCAGTGACAAAGGGTAAATGTGCAAGAACAGGAAGCAACTAATGTTGGATGGAGTACCATTTAATTGTTTTTTGCATGGAAGTATTTGTAGCCCTTCATAATGATTAGGGAACCTTTTTGTGAGAATATGATTTTGTTTCTATGAATTCGAAATGTATCAGGCTGTTCATTCTGTCATGAGGAGGGAAGATGTGGAATTTGAGCTATTATTGAGTTCTATCAGGAACAAAATCATATTCTAACTTCACATGTAATATCCAGACATATGCAAGGAGACATGTGGAATTAGATCAACAGAATCTAATATATGTAATAGTTTTGCTTGCAATTGATATATTAGTTCGTTCTTCCCAGCGTATGGAGGAGCCATATAAAGATTTGTAAGAGATTTGGCGATATATATTGGATCTCAAAAACTCCATACACGTTGTAATGTATTATATATAATGGCTCTGGCTTCTGGGTCATGATTTAATACTTATTGATATCTTTCATGAAATCTGTTTTGTAGGTCATTGCAAATGTCACTTTTTCCTTTTTCAAGATCTATTGAATAAGCATTAAATTGTATAAGCTGTTTAATTTTCAGGGCTTTGTTACAGCAGTAACTCACATGCGACCATTTGTTCCAGCTGTATATGATGTGACACTCGCCATCCCCAAAACCTCACCTCCGCCTACCATGCTTAGATTATTCAAGGGCCAATCTTCTGTGGTAAGTTACAAGTACCTAAATAGATAATTGTTACAATGAAAATTTTCTCATGTGGTATGTTAACCATTGGATATGATTTCTATTACCCTTTCATGATCATAGAAATAATCAAACTGTTTACTTGTGTGTGTGTGTGTGTGTTTTGGGGGGTGGGGGGTTGAACGGCCCCATGTGAAAAATAAATATAGAGTAAATAAAGAGGAGTATATGTTTTAATTGAGTGAGGAATAATAACATTTATTTGAGTATATTGGCACAAAAGAAATTTATTTTGGTGAAAAACAAACTTCTTTTAGTGCATACACTATTAAAATTGACATTCGACATAAGTGACAACTGACAAGTTTGTCATAAGCTCCATAAGAAAATAAGTAGCACACTTAAATGACAAGTTGGAGAATAAGGAGACACCTTCATTTCCTGTCATGCAGGTGCATATTCATATCAAGCGGCACTCGATGAAAGATCTACCTGAAACAGATGATTCTGTTGCACAATGGTGTAAAGATGCCTTTGTAGTCAAGGTGATAACTTTTCTTCTTATGCATTGGCTTCTTAAGTGGGTGCTTTCTGTAAAAACATATTTTATAATATTTTAAATATCTGCCTATAACTTAAAACTTAAAAGGTTTCCTGAATTTTTCTCTCATGCATTTACTTTTTGAGTATGATGCTTGACACATACTATGTACTTCAGACATTTTCTTTTTTATTGGATTTCTTCTGCTTGCTAATGAAGAAGCCACATGCAACTTTATTTTATTCGTCGGTTACTGTGAAAGTTACATTAGGATATGTTCAAGCCTTTCCAAATGTACGTTATTTCAAAATATTTCCCAAATATATAAAAATTGGCAAATTAGNACAAATATTTGTCAAGAATTGAGGTTTTGTTGTGTTATATATTTGGATGTTTTATATTGGTAAATGCAGTAAACAAAAGATATAGAATTGAGAGATTAGAGAGAGAGCTCAGATAGAGAGAGAAACAAAAATGAGAGATATAAAGCTCAGATCCAATATATATAGAGTTCAACAACTAACACTGAAATGACTCTAATACCCTTACTAATATCACACAGCCTTTTCATTTACTTCTACTGTCTATTATTACTAATACTGTTATACTCAGCTGCAATCCTAATATTCCTCTCTACTTGCAATATACCCATGTCCGCATGGTTGATCTTGCACTCCCCTGCACCTTTTCAGCTGTATCTCCGTCTCCATACATCTTGGATAATGATTGAACTAATATGTTTCCTTCCCTGTAGTGTACAACTCTTCTCCATTAAGGACATTTTGCAACATGTGATGAACTTTTAGAATCTCAAGCATCAACGGATGAATATTTGGAATTCCAGTCGAACCACCAAATTGAATATCATTGAAAATTTTAAATATCCTCATGGATCAAAAATGGTTAATACAACACTTCTCTTTTGTATATCCGGAAACTCCTCTTTTCACTACAC
>QRFB01012374.1:0-26640 GCA_008931105.1 Oenanthe javanica | reverse complement strand
CAAATTCTTGATCTTGGAAACAACAATATAAGTGACATATTTCCACCGTGGCTAGTTACTCTTTCACAACTACAAATCCTTATCTTGCGATCAAACATGCTTTATGGTACATCCCTCCCTAAGTTGCAAATTATAGATTTGTCTCACAATCAATTCAGTGGCAACCTCCCAATCGATTTTCTTGATAATTTCAAAGGTATGGCCGATTCAGATGAATTCATTGGTTCAGATACAAGAAAACTTCCTTATGGTTTTTATTATGAAGTGAAAAGGATTCTCAATATGTACACGAGTATAGATTTATCAAGCAATAAGTTCAACGGCACAGTTCCATAAGTCATCGGAGAACTTAAATCACTACACCTGCTCAATCTTTCTCATAACAGCCTTACAGGCCATATCCCATTGTTTCTGGGAGACATGAGTCTTCTTGAATCATTAGACTTCTCTTCAAACCAATTGACAGGTACAATTCCTTTGCAATTGACTAAGCTGACATCTCTTTCGACCTTGAACCTGTCTGAAAACCATCTTTCTGGAGCTATTCCACATGGAACCCAGTTCAACACATTCGGTAATGATTCATTTCTAGGTAACTTTGCATTGTGTGGAGGTCCGTTGACAAAGAAATGCACAGATGATGAGTCGTTGACACACGAAGATGATGACGTTGATGTCAATTGGTTCAATTGGCAAATGATTTTAATAGGGTATGGAAGTGGATTAGTATGTGGATTGTCCACAGGATACATTGTTTTCACAATTTGGAAGCCTTTACGATTTGTGATATTCATTGAAAGAGCTCAACAGAAGTTGATAAAAAGATACATAAAGAACTAGTATGTCCTTTAATTACCGTCATAAATAAATAACCTTACATGTATAAGCATGAAAAGTAGAGGCAAAAAACTAGTTTAATTGTCAAGAATGTTTAGATCCATAGTTCTTTGGAAGTTGCAGTACAACTATATTACATTCATTTCTTGATTCTGTTTCCTTCTTCCTGCTAAATATGTATCATTCTGTACAAAACCCAGCATATAATTGATGGAATTATGGGGATATGTTAAACGAGGGGATTATTGTGTACTACTAGTAATTTAAGCTTCCTCGTAAAAATTCTCAAGCTCACAGAGAGCTTCCTTTCAGTTGAAGAATCTAAGGGAGTCAAAGACAGCTGAATTCAGAGCAATCACTATTAGTAATACTTGTTGATTTATGCTTTCAATGTACATTATGTTATTTGTTCAAGTTGTAGACAGCCTGACTGCTTCTACGTACTCGTTTAATTAGTTCCTTTTCTCATTGTAACATCGTCTACTTTATTAATTATCTGTTACTGCTTTTGTTTTATTTATAGCTAGCTACAATTTGAAGATTTGTTAATGTGATTTAATCATTCATTCTTTATTTGGTTGTAATCCTCTTGAATTCTCTCGTGTATGTAGCATGCACCCTTACTTGGGTTAAATTTTATAAGTTTACCACTAAAATGTTCCAATATGAGCAGATTAATCCGTTGTTGGAGGAAAATTGTAACATATGGAGGGAGGGAGGCTGTTGGCTTGATGATGAATGTGATGAGGGTTTAGTCTGTTATTACTAAACGATAAACAGTAAAGGAATTGACACATTTGTTAACACGTGACATCGCCTTTTCTACTTCACAACTTTTGCTCTTCTAAGTTTCTGCGATATAACTCGCAGGTTAACTTATTAGAAGAAATTGTAGCTTGATTTGATGGTTGGACAAGTTTTTCTATGCTAGTTATAAATAAATGTATTTGCAATAATTGTGACCCTGTTTTGATGGCATCCATTGGGGTCAGCAACGAGCCGCGTTCTACAAACTGACAAAGACCAATATGAAGAATCTCCGGTGATGCACTAAAATTAAACTAGCTTGACTTGGTCGATTTGATATGTAAACCAGATATCTCTGTCTCATAAACAAGTGGTTGTTCTTGCTCTTCTACGTGAATCTTCCTGGAAATTTTGATAGTTATCAAGTGGACACAAAAATTTGGACCCAGAAGTCACCCCAGTATGTGCCCGACTACTATTAATTACAGAGTGTATTATATAANGATATGTAAACCAGATATCTCTGTCTCATAAACAAGTGGTTGTTCTTGCTCTTCTACGTGATTCTTCCTGGAAATTTTGATAGTTATCAAGTGGACACAAAAATTTGGACCCAGAAGTCACTCCAGTATGTGCCCGACTGCTATTAATTACGGAGTATTATATATTTATTTCATTATAAATTATTAATATATTATCTTTAAAAGATATAAAAAAAGAATAAAATATATGCAAACCAGATATCTCTGTGTTATAAACAAGTGGTTGATCTTGCTCTTCTACGTGAATCTTCCTGGAAATTTTGATAGTTATCAAGTTAAGTTGCAAGTTGGGTCATGGGTGTCAATTGAATGATGAAAATGCCAACCCCTAAAAGTACTGCAGCTATGCCACATGGATGCCTTACGCCATGGCGTCCTGGCTCTAATTGTACACTTTATCATTTACTGTTACATTTTACAATTTACATCCCCTGCGGTATTTAATTTCATACATGTTAGATTCTCATTTTTTTTTCTCTTGTTTGGCTTTGTATCATTGCATAGACACCCCAAATGAGTAAACCAGAATTACGTTCATCATCATCTTCGATCCAGCTGTTCTGATATACACATTCTAATCTATATGTAATTTTATTTTTCACATCCTGCAACACCTCGTTTTCCATATCCCCATCGTAATAGAAGGGAAAAACCTCATTGTCTCCAAGTTCAGGGTCTGTTTTCACCCTGACAACCGATCCACCACGATCAAATGAAGTCCACAATCAAATTTCATTCCTAACAACATAACCTAGAGCTCAAACCCCCAATTTGAGAAGGAACGCTTCATTCCCTATCATACCCATTTTTTTAATTATCACAACAAATTTGCACTCTCTCATTTTTATTTTCCAAATATTTCTTTAAAATCTGTATTGTCTCCTTTTAATTTCACTCATTCCATTCTTTTCTCTTCAACCAAACACAACATAAATGAATTGCGCATTAATGCCCTCTTCTTCCCACCTTCATACTAAACAATAAACAGTAATGGTTTATTCTATTGCAGGTATTTACCTCTCAAGAGAAGTAAATAAATGTATAATCTTGTAGTTTTTGATGTTTGAAGTCTTTTGTGTGTTTTTGACAAAGTTTGTTGGGAGAGTTTTCTATATGATATGTGAATGTGAATAATAGATTTTTATCAAGTGGACGGAAAAAGTTGGACTCTCTTTTTACATGGGAGCACTAGCTTGCTGCAAGAAAAAACAAACTCATATGTGAACTTAAATAAATAGAGAAGAAGAAACTTATATAACTGAATGGTTTTGTGGAATAATTAATTACGACCAAATGGAGAGAAGAACTTGACCACTTCTGATCCCACTTATATTTCCATGCTTTACTAACACGTAACTTGAACTAATTTTGCATTGCAATTTTATGAAATATATTATTTCCTTCGTTTCAAAATATATATTCTTTTTTTATACATATTTTAAATCATATAAAAAAGATAATTTTACATATTATTTTTAATCTTTTTAAATAAATATTTCAATATTAAATTATTAATATATTATCTTTAAAAGATATAAAAAAAACAATAAAATATATGCAAACTAGTGATAGGATAAACGAAAGAAAACAAATTTTTTAAAATTTTAAAATAAAGTATTTTCATCAGTTTCTCTGATGTACATTTACAAGTTAACTTACATAAATAGAGGGGGGTGGGAATTATAAATTAATGATATATTATCTTTTAAAATATATATATATAAATAAAAAATAAAATATATGCGAACTAGTAATATGAAAGACCAAAAAACGAATTTTTAAAAAAAATTAATGCAAATTAGTAATTATAATATTTAAAACTTCAAAATAAGTGTCCGATTTGATTTTTTAAGTAATTAAACTGATTAAATTTTGATTGTAAATTAAATATTATTTTTTTTATAATTTTTAAAAACTGAAAAATATATTTGATAATAATCTAATTTTTAAATTTATTTATATATTATGTATAATATCCTATCAAAATTTAATTAATTTAATTAATAAAAATAAAAATAAAATAATTATTTAAAAATAGATACTATCAAAATATTTACTTAATACTGCTACCTGTGAAATCAAGATATTATTACTTGTTACTGGGTTCCAGAGAAATTATATCTCTTTATTTTTGACATATAATTAAAATAAAGAAAATATGAATATTAAAAAATAATAAAAAGTGTAGTATAAATTTGAGCTAAAACTATAAATAATATCTCCATGTGTTTGGATTAGTCAAAATAATATAAAACGAGCAATTGTATGTTCTTTTAATCTTTGGAACAATTGTGTGTTATTTCGATTACAAATGGAGCAGCAGTTTTACTAGTCTCAGAGCAGGTACAACAGCTGCCTGAACTTTATTATAAAATATTATGTCCTAGTGACATTACTTTTCTACCTGCACTCCAATAACATTCATTATCATCCTTCTTTATTATTAAAATAATAATATATTTGAATAGTAAAAAAGGAGAGAAGAGAAAAAGAGCATGTAAAAGGAGGGAAAATAATTTTTTATTAATAAAAATGAACTAAGGACGGCATCTTTAAAAATATAGAATGAGAGAGATGTTTTAACATTTTAGCATTTTAAGTAACATTGAGGAGCTGTTGGAGCAATTTCTTTCGTCATATTTTTTATATTTTAACTTTGGACATGATTTAAGGAAGTTTTTGGATTTGTTGTCAAAGAGTAACTAAATTTGAGATACTCGTTGATAAATATAGGTTGCTTTAAAGTGTTTGTTAATAACATACATTATCTTGAATATCTTCCTTTATACAATAACAAGGTTTTATTGGTTAAATTTATTTTTTGAAAATAAAAGTTTATTTTTAAGAAGAAATTATATATTTTTAATTTTTTTCTGAAAATAAATACTTATTTCTAAATAATAAGTTAAAGTTTAAATTTTAAAATATGTTATATATATTTATAAGGATATAACTTTTAAATTATATAATAAATATAACTTTTAAGTAAAATTTAATTAATCTAACTAGAAAAAATTAAACAATACTGTATAAATTAGTCCAAAAAGAGTAATTGATACTCCGTATTTAATAGTATGAAAGTATAGTCAAGCTAGTCTATAACTCTGTGACTAGTCTATTCTGTGTTTGCTTGTATACGTCCACGTCATCTATCTTTGTCTGACAGTATTCACTTGACTCGACGACTACAAATCTCACTATATTATTGCCCGGGTAAAGAACATCTCCAATAAGATACTAAAATGTTAAAATAGTATCTTTGATGAGATATTAAAATGTTAAAATAATATTACTTTAATATTACTTAATATAAAATTAATTCTAACGAGACCTTGAAATAGTGTCAAGATAACACTAAATAATTGGAGTGATATTAAATTTGGTGTCATCTTGATATCAAAATTGATATCCTCTAAAATTTTAACTATACCCTTATATTTGTTAATAAAAATAAATTTATTTTTTTAAGTCTCAAAACTCAAGTATTTATTATTTTAATAAGTAAAAGATTTCTTATAATTTAGAATATAATGTAAAAGATTCCTTATAGTGTAGGATATAGTGTACCTCTAATTGAAATTGGTTTTGTAAATTATGTAATTTTAATACTAAAATAATTTTAAAATAACACTATTTTAGTATCATCCACCAGAGATGGTCTAAACTCGCAATGACAACGTTGACTTGACCATGGGCGGAACTAGGGGCTAAGGGATGCTGAAACCTCAACTAGTGTCAAAATAATCAATTTTTTTTTATCATTTTAAAACTCCCGTTGTATAATAATTTCTATTTTTTACAATTCTAATGTCTCTACTTACAATTCTAGTACTTGTTAGTTGTCATTATTTCTAATNTAAATTTATTTATATATTATGTATAATATCCTATCAAAATTTAATTAATTTAATTAATAAAAATAAAAATAAAATAATTATTTAAAAATAGATACTATCAAAATATTTACTTAATACTGCTACCNAATTTCTATTTTTTACAATTCTAATGTCTCTACTTACAATTCTAGTACTTGTTAGTTGTCATTATTTCTAATGTTATCACACCATCCGTTCTTGGATAGTTAAATTACAATTCTCACAAAAAAGATTTTATACATTTATCCAAATTTCTTGATTTTACTCCTTATTTTACAACCGTTTGATTCCAGTTTTCCAAAGAAGTAATACACAATAAAACTAAAAAAAATGATTGGTTAGAGTACACTATTATNAATATCTCCATGTGTTTGGATTAGTCAAAATAATATAAAACGAGCAATTGTATGTTCTTTTAATCTTTGATACAATTGTGTGTTATTTCGATTACAAATGGAGCAGCAGTTTTACTAGTCTCAGAGCAGGTACAACAGCTGCCTGAACTTTATTATAAAATATTATGTCCTAGTGACATTACTTTTCTACCTGCACTCCAATAACATTCATTATCATCCTTCTTTATTATTAAAATAATAATATATTTGAATAGTAAAAAAGGAGAGAAGAGAAAAAGAGCATGTAAAAGGAGGGAAAATAATTTTTTATTAATAAAAATGAACTAAGGACGGCATCTTTAAAAATATAGAATGAGAGAGATGTTTTAACATTTTAGCATTTTAAGTAACATTGAGGAGCTGTTGGAGCAATTTCTTTCGTCATATTTTTTATATTTTAACTTTGGACATGATTTAAGGAAGTTTTTGGATTTGTTGTCAAAGAGTAACTAAATTTGAGATGCTCGTTGATAAATATAGGTTGCTTTAAAGTGTTTGTTAATAGGGAATCATAGGTTGCTTTAAAGTGTTTGTTAATAGGAAATCATGTACCTGAGGATGATCGGGTACTACCTAAGGTTATAACAATTTCCTATATAAATACATAAGGGTAGATTTGTAAATTCAGAATAAATTTTCAATATTTACAAAAATGCCATTAAATTTGCATGGAAGGAGCTTATAACCTCAGGGGAGTTATCTGAGGTCATCCTCAGACCCATTTTTCTCTTGTTAATAACATACATTATCTTGAATATCTTCCTTTATACAATAACAAGGTTTTATTGGTTAAATTTATTTTTTGAAAATAAAAGTTTATTTTTAAGAAGAAATTATATATTTTTAATTTTTTTCTGAAAATAAATACTTATTTCTAAATAATAAGTTAAAGTTTAAATTTTAAAATATGTTATATATATTTATAAGGATATAACTTTTAAATTATATAATAAATATAACTTTTAAGTAAAATTTAATTAATCTAACTAGAAAAAATTAAACAATACTGTATAAATTAGTCCAAAAAGAGTAATTGATACTCCGTATTTAATAGTATGAAAGTATAGTCAAGCTAGTCTATAACTCTGTGACTAGTCTATTCTGTGTTTGCTTGTATACGTCCACGTCATCTATCTTTGTCTGACAGTATTCACTTGACTCGACGACTACAAATCTCACTATATTATTGCCCGGGTAAAGAACATCTCCAATAAGATACTAAAATGTTAAAATAGTATCTTTGATGAGATATTAAAATGTTAAAATAATATTACTTTAATATTACTTAATATAAAATTAATTCTAACGAGACCTTGAAATAGTGTCAAGATAACACTAAATAATTGGAGTGATATTAAATTTGGTGTCATCTTGATATCAAAATTGATATCCTCTAAAATTTTAACTATACCCTTATATTTGTTAATAAAAATAAATTTATTTTTTTAAGTCTCAAAACTCAAGTATTTATTATTTTAATAAGTAAAAGATTTCTTATAATTTAGAATATAATGTAAAAGATTCCTTATAGTGTAGGATATAGTGTACCTCTAATTGAAATTGGTTTTGTAAATTATGTAATTTTAATACTAAAATAATTTTAAAATAACACTATTTTAGTATCATCCACCAGAGATGGTCTAAACTCGCAATGACAACGTTGACTTGACCATGGGCGGAACTAGGGGCTAAGGGATGCTGAAACCTCAACTAGTGTCAAAATAATCAATTTTTTTTTATCATTTTAAAACTCCCGTTGTATAATAATTTCTATTTTTTACAATTCTAATGTCTCTACTTACAATTCTAGTACTTGTTAGTTGTCATTATTTCTAATGTTATCACACCATCCGTTCTTGGATAGTTAAATTACAATTCTCACAAAAAAGATTTTATACATTTATCCAAATTTCTTGATTTTACTCCTTATTTTACAACCGTTTGATTCCAGTTTTCCAAAGAAGTAATACACAATAAAACTAAAAAAAATGATTGGTTAGAGTACACTATTATATTACTCTCGTGAGATTTCAAAGAAATGGATTGTCATTTCTCATTTTTTTCGCGCATTAAACTCAATACGTTTATTTGCTAATATGATGTTCGGTTCGATCATGGTTCAGTAAAAATTTTAAGTGGATTCGCTTGGACTATGTTATGTATCGGAGAGGCGGGAGTCATACTGTTTATATATAACAATTAAAAAATTAAGTCGGAGAGGGCACTTATCTATATTTTTATAACAATTAAAAAGTAGAAAAAAACATTACAAATGTTCCTCCGACTAATTACACAATCAAGGTATAAGAAAATTTTCAAATATTTAAAAATCAAAAACAAAACCTATCACATATTTTCCTTATATATGAGATAACAATGTTACGAAATAGAGTTTAAATTTCACAAATGCTTGAATATAGATTTAGTTGTGATTTCATATTTTACAACATGAACCTCATTTTCGAGGTCATGATGAGAACTTGAAACTGCTTGAGATATTAGTAGTTTTAAACAACTACGGATGTTATTGATTTTATTCGTGATGGTGAGTTTTTAGTTCAAAAAGTGGATATTTCTACTTTTAATTATTTAAATGGAATAATTCGAGGTAAGATGTCAAGCTAGTGACTCTAAAGGAGCACTTCTTAGAAGACAACCCAAGGTAAATTATTATTATAAATTTTTGTATTTTTTTATTTATATTATATATTTTTGTATTTTTTTAAAAGGGTAGATCATTTTTTTTATAATTTTGTATTTTTTTAAGGACCTATATTATATATTTTTGTATTTTTTTAGAAGGCTAGATCATTTTTTTTTACTCCCACAAGATGCCTTGATAATTTTGTTTAACTATTAGCGAGTAGTTGTTTCTAGGGCCCTATGGGAAAGCCATGTTTGCACTATGATTATGACATGATTTTTATAGTGATTTGATTGGTTATGGTTAATTCTAATTGATATGTTTTAATTATTGATTTGTGTAATCGGCCGATATCATAAATTAATTCTATGTTAATGGGGGTATGGATCGAGAGATTTACTTACTAGAAGCACACATACGATTAGTATAATTGAATTTGAGTGCTATAGCATCATTTGATTTCTGAGAGCGTTGATGTTCGAGAGAGATTAACACTGCTCTAATTACTTGATTAATTGAATTATTAAAAGTTATTATTTGTATAAACATGTTTCGAGAGTGTTAATACTTGAGAGAGAGATTAACAATATTTAGTTCCATGACCACTTTTATAACTTTAGCTTAGAAGCCAATTATTGTGTAAGTCCTGATTGCCCTAGGTTTTTAATATATTTTATTAGTATTAGTTTAGTTTTAATAATTAGTTAGTTAATATTCTCAAATATTCGTTTGTTCTTGAAACAATTTGTGATAATTGAATTAAAATCGATAAAACCTGTCTCCTTGTGGATACGACCCGTTTGTCAATCTCTGCTAACAACAGACACCGTGCGTTTGCGGTCATAGATTAAATAAAACGCATCAAATATTAATAATTATTTTTTCATGATTTTAGAAAATTAAAAATTATATTTTAAAATAGATTGATTATATATTTTCTTTTTTTTGAAGTAGATTATATATTTTCAATAATATATTTTATAATATTTTATAATTATCTAATATACATAATTTTTTATCAAAATTAAGTCAATTTGACTATGAAAAAATTAAACAAGTCACTTGAATTGAGAAGGAAAGACTACCAGTGAAGCAAAACTAACAAAACACATCTTCTTCCCGATTTAACTATTTTAATATAGAAAAATTTTAAAATGAAATATTTTAATCATTTTGGTCGTTTTCATCGATCTATACACGTAGCTTGGTCGTTTTTATGGGTTATAAATGAATGGTTAGTGGAATAATTAATTACTACAGTATCAAATAGGAGGAGAAGAACTTGGTCACTTCTCATCCCACTTGTTTTCCCCTACTTTGCCATAATTAATAAGCTAGTTTGGAATAATTCAACACTGGGTTGCAATTTTTATGAAATATATCAACTAGTTTGTATTGTGTTTTTTAATAAATAATTTTTAAAAGTCAGTTTCTGAGCTTTCTTTTTATTTGACATATAGTTTCTAATCAAGTAAACATTATTATGTTAATTGCTTCTCATTGTTTTAATTTAATTATGTTATATTATTGTAACAATTTAAAATATTTATTAATTTGAATTTCAAAACTTTTAAAATTAAAAAAAAAAGAATATTTGCATCTTACACATATCTGTTACTAGTATTCGGTAGATCTTTCCCTCATGCCGCCTTTTGATGATAATGTGGTTTTTGTAAGGTCGTGAAAAAACAAAATGTTCACTTTTGACGCTGGTTCGGAAGAGGAAAGACTGGGTTCCACAAATTTGTTGGAAAAACTAGCTCCGGAACTGTGTTATATAACTACGTACAGGAATTAATAATTAATTTTTTTTAAATAATTAATTTTAAAAAAAAAACGTAATTTCTTTCAATTTGATCCAAACCAATGAATTAATATGGTTTATGGTTCTTCGTATAAAGTTAACATAATATCTTATATAATATATTAAATATTTTTTTAAAAATATTTGGAAAAAAAAAATTTAATCATCTCTCTTACAAAGGAAAATTCACGGTCTCTCTCCACCTCTCTATATGTATAACCCTAATATTATATCTATTATAATATAATAATAATAATACGTAATAATATCTGATATCTGATATGTCTTTATATAAATTTAATATAAAAATTATTTTAATATTTTAAATCAATTATAAAAAGGTTTGCTAAACAGAATAGAATTCTCTGAAACATAGGAAGGATTTTATGGCGCCTGCACAAGGAATCAAGTGTACAACAAAATTCATAGGCGCAACAAACATCTTTGTGGCGCCTATATACCATTCACACTCTACAGACGCAAGAAATGACTTGTAGCATTGAGAAGCAAATCAATTTTAATTGATTTGAAAAGTCTACATAAAGAAGCAAAATGACGTGTTCATTTTGTAATTGGTGGAGACACAACCAGTCTAGAGAGATACAGAGAGATATTTCGAAGCCGGAGAAGAAGAAGTCACAAAGCCATATTCATACCTTCTTCACCGGAGTTTTATAATCTAGGCGGTTCATTATTTTGCAAATACATAGGGCTATTGTAAAACACTCTCTGTTAACTTGATTCCATTAGTACAAACACACAGTCAAATATTGTATAGGAATTAAGCTTTATCTCTTTGTAGAAGCAAAGAATTAATCAGTTCTTTGAAAACCAGTTATATTTTTAACTGGGTGTAGCAACCTCAAGGATTATATACAAAAGCTATATTCCCCAAAACCTGTCTCGTTTAAATTACTTGCTAATTTTCTAGATCTTTATTGTTTATTCATAAACACAGAAAATTAGTAAGCCAGCCTCATAAACACTATTCATCTTCTGAATTCGAACCCACTGACCGAACGCTAAATTATTTATCCGTAAAAGATTCGAAAGAATTTTTTAATTTAGTGAGTATCGTATTCAACCCCCCTTCTACGATACTTCTGGAACCTAACAAAAACTATTTTGAAGAAGAAAATTCGTATTTATTCGGCTTACACTACGGACACTATTTAGGCCATATCTTGAGTTCCAGAAGTCAGAATTGGACAATTTTACAATTCACGTGAAACTTAAATAAAACGCATCAAATATTAATAATTATTTTTTCATGATTTTAGAAAATTAAAAATTATATTTTAAAGTAGATTGATTATAAATTTCCTTTTTTTCGAAGTAGATTATATATTTTCAATAATATATTTTTTAAAATTTTATAATTATCTAATATACATAATTTTTTATCAAAATTAAGTCAATTTGATTATGAAAAAAATTAAACAAGTCACTTGAATTGAGAAGGAAAGATTACCCGTGAAGCAAGACTAACAAAACCCGATTTAACTATTTTAATATCGAAAAATTTTAAAATGAAATATTTTAATCATTTTGGTCGTTTTCATCGATCTATACACGTAGCTTGGTCGTTTTTATGGGTTATAAATGAATGGTTGGTGGAATAATTAATTACTACAGTATCAAATAGGAGGAGAAGAACTTGGTCACTTCTCATCCCACTTGTTTTCCCCTTCGTTGCCATAATTAATAAGCTAGTTTGGAATAATTCAACACTGGGTTGCAATTTTTATGAAATATATCAACTAGTTTGTATTGTGTTCTTTAATAAATAATTGTAGCTTGATTTGATGGTTGGACAAGTTTTTCTATGCTAGTTATAAATAAATGTATTTGCAATAATTGTGACCCTGTTTTGAAGGCATCCATTGGGGTCAGAAACAGCAACCTTCTTCAAACTGATAAACTAGCTTGACTTGGTCGATTAGATATGTAAACCAGACATCTCTGTCTTATAAACAAGTGGTTGTTCTTGCTCTTCTACGTGATTCTTCCTGGAAAATTTGATAGTTATCAAGTGGACACAAAAATTTGGACCCAGAAGTCACTTCAGTATGTGCCCGATNAAAATTTGGACCCAGAAGTCACTCCAGTATGTGCCCGACTGCTATTAATTACGGAGTATTATATATTTATTTCATTATAAATTATTAATATATTATCTTTAAAAGATATATGCAAATTAGTGATAGGATAAATGAAAGAAAACAAATCTTTTAAAATTTTAAAATAAAATATTTTCATCAGTTTCTCTGATGTACACTTGCAAGTTAACTTACATAAATAGAGGGGGGCATTATAAATTAATGATATATTATCTTTTAAAAAATATATATAAATAAATAATAAAATATATGCGAACTAGTAATAAATAATAAATCTTCCTGGAAATTTTGATAGTTATCTAGTGGACAAAAATTTGGACCGAGAAGTCACTCCAGTATATGCCCGACTGCTATTAATTACCGAGTATTATATATTTATTTCATTATAAATTATTAATATATTATCTTTAAAAGATATAAAAAAACAATAAAATATATGCAAACTAGTGATAGGATAAACGAAAAAAAACAAATCTTTTAAAATTTTAGAATAAAGTATTTTCATCAGTTTCTCTGATGTACACTTGCAAGTTAACTTAAAAGGAGGGGGGGAATTATAAATTAATGATATATTATCTTTTAAAATATATATATAAATAAATAATAAAATATATGCGAACTAGTAATATTAAAGACCAAAAAACGAATTTTTTAAAAAATTTAATGCAAATTAGTAATTATAATATTTAAAACTTCAAAATAAGTGTCCGATTTAATTTTTAAATAATTAAATTGATTAAATTTTGATTGTAAATTAAATATTATTTTTTTATAATTTTAATCTTTGGATACAATTGTGTGTTATTTCGATTACAAATGGAGCAGCAGTTTCACTAGTCTCAGAGCAGGTACAACAGTTGACTGAACTTTTTTATAAAATATTACTCCCTCCGTCTCAAAATTTTTTTCTCGTTTTGACTTTTGACACTATTCATTGTAATTGATTGACTACTAATGTACGCATAATTTATAAGACAAAATATAGTCACGAGTGATCTTATTTGATTCGTATTTGTGAATACTTTAATATAGTAAAGTTTTTATATTTAATACTAATACAAAATTAAAGATATTAACAACCAAAAATGTGCGTTGACAAACGTGTCCAGTTAAAACGAGAAAAGTTTTTTGGGACGGAGGGAGTATAAAATATTATGTCCTAGTGACATTACTTTTCTACTGCACTCCAATAACATTACTTATCATCTTTTCTTATTATTAAAATAATAATATATTTGAATAGTAAAAAAGGAGGGAAGAGAAAAAGAGCGTGTAAAATGAGGAAAAATAATTTTTTATTAATAAAAATGAATTAAGGACTTGGTACCGCATCCTTAAAAATATGAAATGAGAGAGATGTTTTAACATTTTAGTATTTTAAGTAACATTGAGGAGCTGTTGAAGCAATTTTTTTCGTTATATTCCTTATATTTTAACTTTAAACATGATTTAAGGAAGTTTTTGGATTTGCTCAAAAAGAATAACTAAATTTCAGATGCTCGTTGATAAATATAGATTACTTTAAAGTGTTTGTTAGTAACATACATTATCTTGAATATCTTCCTTTATACAATATCAAGGTTTTATTAGTTAAATTTATTTTCTGAAAATAAAAGTTTATTTGTAAGAAGAAATTATACATTTTTAATTTTTTTTGAAAATAAATACTTATTTCTAAATAATAAGTTAAAGTTTAAATTTTAAAATATGTTATATATAATTTATAAGGATATAACTTTTTAATTATATAATAAATATAACTTTTAAGTAAAATTTAATTAATCTAACTAGAAAAAATTAAACAATACTGTATGAATTAGTCCAAAAAGAGTAATTGATACTCCGTATTTAATAGTATGAAAGTATAGTCAAGCTAGTCTATAACTCTATATTCTAGCTTCCTTGTTGCTCCATTTTTTATGTGATTAGTCTATTCTGTGTTTGTTTGTATACGTCCACGTCATCTATCTTTGTCGGACAGTATTTACTTGACTCGACAACTACAAATCTCACTATACAGGGTAAAGGTATCTCCAATGAGATACTAAATCGTTAAAATAATATTTTTAATGAGATATTAAAAAGTTAAAATAATATTATTTTAATATTATATAATGTAAAACTAATTCTAGCGAGACCCTAAAATAAGGTCAAGATGATACTAAATAATTAGAGTGATATTAAATTTGGTGTCATCTTAACACCAAATTTGGACCCAGAAGTCCCTCCAGTATGTGCCCGACTGCTATTAATTACGGAGTATTATATATTTATTTCATTATAAATTATTAATATATTATCTTTAAAAGATATAAAAAAACAATAAAATATATGCAAACTAGTGATAGGATAAACGAAAAAAAACAAATCTTTTAAAATTTTAAAATAAAGTATTTTCATCCGTTTCTCTGATGTACACTTGCAAGTTAACTTACATAAATAGAGGGGGATTATAAATTAATGATATATTATCTTTTAAAATATATATATAAATAAAAAATAAAATATATGCGAACTAGTAATATGAAAGACCGAAAAACGAATTTTTTAAGAAAGTTAATGTAAATTAGTAATTATAATATTTAAAACTTCAAAATAAGTGTCCGATTTGATTTTTAAATAATTAAATTGATTAAATTTTGATTGTAAATTAAATATTATTTTTTATAATTTTTAAAAAATGAAAAATATATTTTATAATAATCTAATTTTTAAATTTATTTATATATTATGTATAATATCCTATCAAAATTTAATTAATTTAATTAATAAAAATCAAAATAAAATAATTATTTTAAACTAGATACTATCAAAATATTTACTTAATACTGCTACCTGTGAAATCAAGATATTATTACTTGTTACTGGGTTCCAGGGAAATTATATCTCTTTATTTTTGACATATAATTAAAATAAAGAAAATATGAATATTAAAAAATAATAAAAAGTGTAGTATAAGTTTGAGCTAAAACTATAAATAATATCCCCATGTGTTTGGATTAGTCAAAATAATATAAAACAATTGTATGTTCTTTTAATCTTTGGATACAATTGTGTTATTTCAATTACAAATGGAGTAGTAGTTTCACTAGTCTCAGAGCAGGTACAACACAACAGCTGCCTGAACGTTTTTATAAAATATTATGTTCTCCTGACATTATTTTTCTATTTGCACTCCAACAATATTTTTTATCATCCTTTCTTATTATTAAAATAATAATATATTTAAATTATAAAAAAAGAGGGAAGAGAAAAAGAACGTGTAAAAGAAGAGAAAATAATTTTTTATTAATAAAAATGAACTAAGGACTTGATATGACATCCTTAAAAATATGGAATGAGAGAGACGTCTTAACATTTTAGCATTTTAAGTAACACTGAGAAACTGTTGGAGCAACTTCTTTCATTATATTCCTTATATTTTAATTTTGGACATGATTTAAGGAAGTTTTTGGATTTGTTTTAAAAGAGTAACTAAATTTGAGATGCTAGTTGATAAATATAGGTTGTTTTAAAGTGTTTGTTAATAACATACATTATCTTGAATATCTTCCTTTATACAATAACAAGATTTTATTGGTTAAATTTATTTTCTGAAAATAAAAGTTTATTTGTAAGAAGAAATTATACATTTTTAAATATTTTTTGAAAATAAATACTTATTTCTTTCTCTTTTTTTTTTTGAAGAACTTATTTCTAAATAATAAGTTGAAGTTTAAATTTTAAAATATGTTATATATAACTTATAAGGATATAACTTTTTAATTATATAATAAATATAACTTTTAAGTAAAATTTAATTAATCTAACTAGAAAAAATTAAATAATACTGTATAAATTAGTCCAAAAAGAGTAATTGATCCTCCATATTTAATAGTATGAAAGTATAGTCAAGCTAGTCTATAACTCTATATTCTAGCTTCCTTGATGCTCTATTTTTTATGTGACTAGTCTATTCTGTGTTTGCTTGTATACATCCACGTCATCTATCTTTGTCGGACAGTATTCACTTGACTCGACGACTACAAATCTCACTATATACTTTACTACCAGGGTAAAGGGCATCTCCGGTCAGATACTAAAACGTTAAAATAGTATATTTGATGAGATATTAAAATATTAAAATAATATTATTTTAATACTATTTAATATAAAACTAATTCTAACGAAATTTTAAAATAGTGTCAAGATAACACTAAATAATTAGAATGATACTAAATTTGGTGTCATCTTGACAACAAATTTAATGTCCTCTAAAATTTCAACTATACCCTTATATTTATTAATAAAAACAAATTTATTTTTTTATGTCTCAAAACTCAAGTATTTATTATTTTAATAAATAAAAGATTTCTTATAATTTAGGATATAATGTGAAAGATTACTTATAGTGTAGGATATAGTGTACCTCTAATTGAAATTGGTTTTATAAATTATGTAATTTTAATACTAAAATAGTTTTAAAATAACACTATTTTAGTGTCATCCACCAGAGATGGTCTAAACTCGCAATGACAACGTTGACTTGACCATGGGCGGAACTAGGGGGCTAAGGGATGCTGAAACCTCGACTAGTGTCAAAATAATCAATATTTTTTTGATCATTTTAAAACTCTCGTTGTATAGTAACTTCTATTTTTTACAATTCTAATGTCTCTACTTACAATTCTAGTACTTGTTAGTTGTCGTTATTTCTAATGCTATCACACCATCCGTTCTTGGATAGTTAAATTACAATTCTCACAAAAATTTTTTTATACATTTATCCAAATTTCTTGATTTTACTCCTTATTTTACAACCGTTTGATTCCAGTTTTCCAAAGAAGTAATACACAATAAAACTATAAAAAAATTCAATTAAATTGATTTACACAGTATGATTGGTTAGAGTACACTGTTACATTACTCTCGTGAGATTTCAAAGAAATGGATTGTCATTTCTCATTTTTTTCGCGCATTAAACTCAATACGTTTATTTGTTAATATGATGTTCGGTCCGATCATGGTTCAGTAAAAATTTTAAGTGGATTCGCTTGGACTATGTTATGTATCGGGGAGGCGGGAGCCATACTGTTTATAATAATTAAAAAATTAAGTCGGAGATGGCACTTATCTATACTTTTATAACAATTAAAAAGTAGAAAAAAACATTACAAATGTTCCTCCGACTAATTACACAATCAAGGTATAAGAAAATTTTCAAATATTTAAAAATCAAAAACAAAACCTATCACATATTTTCCCTATATATGAGATAACAATGGTATGAAACAGAGTTTAAATTTCACAAATGTTTGAATATAGATTTAGTTGTGATTTCATGTTTTACAACATGAACCTCATTTTTGAGGTCATGATGAGTTTTCGAATTTTTTAAATAAAGTTTATTTTGTTTATATTAAAATTTTAAACCCGACTATCTTGAAATCCTGGTTCCGGCACTGGACTTGGCTACTCTAAATTCAATTATCTACATTACGTTTTTTATCTAAAATTATAAGCACATATTTTAAAGGAATAGAAAAATTAATTACGTGAATTAATTTTGAATTTCCTTCTATAAAAATGAAAATTAATTAAACAATTGATGGAATACACATACCAACGGGTTGATGTTTCTCTTATTAAATTGTTTTTTTTTGAAAGCGAGGAATCGTTTTATTGATAAATAATATCCGATAATATATTAGAAAGATAATAAAAGTTTATCATCTAACCGAAAAGTATGCTTAACCAATCCATGGGTCGAACGACCTATAAGAAAGAGATTTTCCCGGAAGTTTAGATAATAAAAACTTTTATATCTGACAAAACGAGTCTCGTTAAAACCCCATAAGAGTAAAACCATATGAGAAAAAATCTCGATGGGGAAAAAGAGTGTCCTAAAACGATCATAAAAAATAATATACATAGTTGCTCCTAACACAAAGACCGGAATTTCTTAAAGTTTTTTGAGTCCCCAATGCTAAAAAAAATTAGTCACGTCTTATTGTTTCCGCCATTTAATCCAAGTTCACATCTCCATCCACCTTCTCTTTACCCTACTTCTCATCCAAGTGAGTATCAAAATATTGCTTCTATTCATCTTCCATCTACAGACAATAACACATCCTATTAAATCTGGAAAATAAAAAATAAACCAACAAAAACAAATAAGTCGATGAACGTATAACAAAATATATAGTATAAAATTGTAGCGTAAAACTTTCAATTCATAATAAAAGTCATCTAATATGACACGAAATCGTCATAAACAACAACCACCACAGATATGGTCAAAACGCCATAAAAAATGATCAGAATTTACAACATTTAGACTTGGGATGGAACCAGTTGACAGGATCCATACCTGAATTAGTGTTTACCCATTTGGTTCATCTTGAATTCCTCCATCTTAGAGGTAATTCATTTGAAGGGCCATTCCCAGGAAATGTTTCGAAGCTTTCCAAGCTAAAGGAACTTCGCCTGGGATGGAACAACTTCGCAGCTGGATTTATTCCTGATAGCATAGGTCTTCTTCAAAATCTTCAACTTCTTGACTTGTCTGAGAATTCATTTGAAGGAAAAATTCCTTCTTCTATAGGTCAACTTACAGAGCTTCAACGACTTTATCTTTATGAGAATTCTCTTACTGGGCCTCTGCCTTTGTCCTTTTCAAATCTCACACACATTTCTCAAATAAACGTATCAGACAATTATCTTTCTGGTGAGATCTCGCCTCATATCATCAGTAACTGGGTTGGCTTAACACATCTGGATATGAGAAACAATAGCTTCAGTGGTAATATTCCCAAAGAGATTGGAAACTTGAAACGGCTTGAGAGATTAGACCTGTCAACAAACCATCTAGCAGGTTCAATTCCATCAACCATTTGGAACCTCACCAATTTAGGAGACTTATCTTTGGATTCCAATAATCTTACTGGAACTATTCCCAAAGAGATTGGGAACTTGAAACTGCTTTATAGATTAGACCTGTCAACAAACCAACTAGCAGGTTCAATTCCATCAACCATTGGGAACCTCACCAATTTGACAGACTTATTTCTGGCCTCCAATAATCTGAGTGGAACTATTCCACCTCAGATTGGGAACCTCGCCAATTTGACAGTCTTATATCTGGACTCCAATAAACTGAGTGGAACTATTCCACCTCAGATTGGGAACCTCACCAAATTGCAATTTATATTTCTGGACTCCAATAAACTGAGTGGAACGATTCCACCTCAGATTGGGAACCTCACCAATTTGAGAGGCTTATTTCTGGCCTCCAATAATCTTACTGGAACTATTCCACCTCAGATTGGGAACTTAACGCTGTTGGACACTCTTTATCTCAGCAATAACCAATTGAACGGAGAATTGCCCGATTCCATTTCTCATTTAAGTTATTTGTGGAGGCTTAACCTTACTTCCAATAGGCTTTCTGGCAGCATTCCCAAGGACTTTGGCAAGTATTCTCCTCACTTGATTACCGTTGATCTATCAAAGAATAACTTTTCCGGTAAGATTTACAAAACATATATAATTGCTCTTTTTAGTTTGCATCCCAGATATTTTGTCTTTTATACACTATTTTTTATATAACATAATTTACAGGATCCATACCTGAGGACTTTGGCAAGTATTCTCCTTACTTGACTACGGTTGATCTATCAAAGAACAACTTTTCCGGTAAGATTTACAAAACATATATAATTGCTCTTTTTAGTTTGCATCCAAAATATTTTGTCATTTATANCCTCGCTTGATTACCGTTGATCTATCAAAGAACAATTTTTCCGGTAAGATTTACAAAACATATATAATTGCTCTTTTTAGTTTGCATCCAAAATATATCGTCATTTATATTTCTATACACTATCGATATTAATAAATTTTAATTTTTTTTTTATCATGAATTGGTATATAAATTATATTTATTTAACATCTAGTATTAATAATATTTATTGTTTTTGAACAAAATACATTTTCTTGATTTTTATTTAACAAAATATTTATTTTTATTCAAATAGTTTTTGGGACATTATATTTATTGGTTTTAAAAGAATTAAATAGAAGATTAGAAATTTGTAATTTTTAATAGCAAAAAATAAAAAATTAAACTTAAAAGATTACCATAATAAAATTATATATGTGTAAAAAAATTAGAAAAACTACATCATTAATATAATTTATGCCCACATCATCGCTCGTTAGCATTATATATTATATATGTATTAATATCTCATTTTTTATATGAATAAATTTCAAATATAATATAGGTAAAAATTACTCTTACATTAAATTATTAAATTTGCAATCACATAATTGATTGGCAATATTAATTCATAAAAATATAATTTTTCCTTATAATTTATATGAATAAATTTCAAATATAATATANTATATATATATATTTAAATTTAATAAAATTTATTTTAAATCTTTATTATTATTTCGAGTATAATTTCAAACAAAACACATTTTATATCCCTCACCTAAGACCCGTCAATGTGGAACCCTGTGTTTTTCCATATATCTATCACAACTAGCAAGTTTATTAGTAATGTTAAAATGGTTATTTATTCTAAAATTTACTTATGTATTAAATATATTTTTCTTATGTATTTAATTTAAAACTCATGTGATAAATTATACGCCGATATAGTTTACTCCCTCCGTTCCTTTTTATTAGTCGTTTTAGGAGTTTTTACACAGACCAAGAAAGTGCAATTATTACACTTCAATATGATTAATAATGTTATAATTTTACTTTTATAACCTTACCATTTAATGTGTATATAAAATAAAACATAAACAAGGTTATTAATGTAGGGGCAATTAGTGGAATATTGCTCATTTAATGTGCTTTGGAAATGTAAAATGACAAATAAAAAGGAATTTGAACACAAAATTAAAGTGACTAATAAAAAGGAACGGAGGGAGTAACATTTTTAAATATAAAAATAATTGAAACAAGGAGTGAGATGAGATAATAGAAAAGTGATCAAATTCATTGTTTATATTTATATTACACGATAAAGCATTAAAAATATAGATTTTTCTGGTGGTGCTCCTTTATTTTTTTAAACCCGAATTAATTTTAACAAATTAATTTAATCTTTTTTTTTCCTTTACAGGAGAAATTCCCGTAACATTATGCAAATCAGCTGTGATTCTTGATTTGTCAAGTAACAATTTAAGCCGAGGATTAACAGAATGTTTAAGAGATTTTAACCCTGTTCCCTCTTACACAAGTGTAATAAATCTTAGCAAGAATCAATTTCAAGGGACAGTTCCATCATCACTTTGCAAAGTGACATCCCTTACTATGCTTGATTTGTCAAGTAATAGTTTAAGCGGTGTACTTCCACATTGTTTGGAAAATATGAGCATTTCTATCCTAGATCTTCATGAGAATCAAATTCAAGGGACAATACCACAAACCTTCACAAAGAGCTGTCAACTAACGAATTTGAACATGAACAACAATCTTGTGGAAGGATCGATTCCCCCAGCCTTGGCTAATTGTAAATTGTTGCAAATTCTTGATCTTGGAAACAACAAAATCAGTGACATGTTTCCAACGTGGCTAGTTAGTCTTCCACAACTACAAATTCTTGTCTTGCGATCAAACAATCTTTATGGTAAATTAAATGCTAGGAAGATGGTACATCTCTTCCCCAAGTTGCGAATCATGGATCTGTCTCACAATCAATTAAGTGGCAACCTGCCAATTGATTTTTTTGATAATTTCAAAGATATGGCTGATTCAGACCAATTTGTTGGTACAAGTAAAGTATTTGGTTCATTCTACGAAGCTTCAGTTTCGTTAACTGTTAAAGGACATGACGTTGAAGTGAAAAGAATACTCTATATTTACTCAAGTATAGATTTATCAAGTAACAGGTTTAATGGCATAGTTCCACGTGTCATTGGAGAACTTAAATCACTCCGCCTGCTCAATCTGTCTCATAACAGCCTTACAGGCCATATACCATCCTTGTTAGGAAACATGAGTCTTCTTGAATCTTTAGACTTTTCTTCAAACCAATTGACAGGTACCATTCCTTTGCAATTGACTAAGCTGACATCTCTTTCGACCTTGAACCTGTCTGAAAACCATCTTTCTGGAGCTATTCCACATGGAACCCAGTTCGACACATTCGGTAATGATTCATTTCTAGGTAACTTAGCCTTGTGTGGAGGTCCTCTGACAAAGAAATGCACAGATGATGAGTCGTTGACACACGAAGATGATGATGATGATGATGATGTTGACGTCAATTGGTTCAATTGGCAAATGATTTTAATAGGGTATGGAAGTGGATTAATATGTGGATTGTCCACAGAATACATTGTTTTCACAATTTGGAAGCCTTTACGANAATATAATAAAAAGCAAGCAAATAATCTGGAAATGAATTCTAAGATCAAGAAGTGTTGAGAGATAATTACCCAAGAGAAAGCCGTGTAGCAGCAATAGGACTTAAACAAGGCAAATACTAATCTTAGTGGCATAAAAAGATTAGTTCCTGATGACCATTTGAAAAGAATCTCTTCTCTTTTCTTCGGTAATTCTGAAAACTTGTAAATAAACGGCCAACTCCAATCCAATCAAGCAAATCCACATAGCAACAAAGATCCTAATCTTGTCGAAAGCAACATCAAAGCTACTTTCTNTTTAAAAAGTTTATAGGGAACAATTATAGCCGATAAAATATCCGTAATAAATATCAAAATACATTTCACATTTATTTGTAAAGCGTTATATAAAAACTTGATAAAATCGTTATTATTCTGCTAAATCGTAATCTTGTCTGGAGAAACTTAACTCTATATATTTAACTGGCTTGCAGCTTAATAATAAGCAGAATAGTTTGACTCTGACTCTCACTATGCACTAACTGCATCTGGTTCTGGTCTAGTATTTTCCAAGTGGATTAATCAACTTGGCCACTGTATATAATCTAATGGCGTGCCGCGTGCGCAATATTAGAACGACGGCTGTAAAATATTAATATAATTTTTTTTGTTCTTAATGAAAATATTTTAAATTGTAACGTGTAACGTAAAAAATCGTGGAGAATATCAACTTATTTAATTATTTCAATTATTTCTATTTTAAGATATAATCATGCAGGTAACTTAATCGTTGAGTTTAATATAAGCATTGATCGTCCAAACAAAAGACATGGGATCCAAGTAGGCTTTCTCCAAAGCTATGGTCACTTGCCTAGTCTCTCCATTTTATTTATTTTTTGCGAGTCTTTGTTTTGACTATATTTTTTACAAATTTTCCGCAACCACCACACTGTAATAATGATAGTATATTTAATTATTTCAATTTTTATATTATTCTTTCCGTCTTCTCTTAATTGTATTTTTACTTTTTTACGCTTATTTTAATGCGTATAAGAAATAATTTTATTTTTATTTAAAAAATTTTGAAAAATAATTTATCGAGCTATATTTTTCATGCACGTTAATATATATATAGAAAGTCAAAAAACAACTAAAAAGGAGGGACGAAAGGAGTATTATATAATGGATTTTATTATTTTGATAAATACTTGAATCCAGTCAGAGAATAATCAAGTCGAGCTCGAAATTTAAATTACTCAATTCGTAAAACTCCCAAATGTAATCAAGTTTATATTTATTTTATTATTTATTTATTACTTATATATTATTATATAAATTTTTAATATTTATATATATTTTACATATTAAATCGAGTCAAAACTGAGTCTAACTTATCAAATTCGAGGTTTTGTCCATTTTTAATAGAATTGTGTCCATTTTTAATAGAATTGTTTCAAATTTTCGAACCGAATTCAAACTCGAATCACTATCGAGCCAAACTTTGAGTTTGAAAATTACGATTTAATCGCGCTCAAATTTAAATTCAAACTATTTAATTAAGTTCGAACTTGAATTTGATTGTGTTCAACTCAGCTCAGTTCATCTACACTCTTAAACCACTTCAAAGGATAATATTCAAATTCTAGAAAATACAATCAATCAGTTTACATGGATTTCTTTTTTATACTATTTAAATACATTCTCACGCCACTCCAATTGAACACTTTTACATATTACCTATTTACCTGCTGTAACAAAATTGGATTATATTCAATATTTTGTAAACTGCGAGAACCTTGCTAAAACAAGAGACCTTTTCATTATCACGAAAGCGTCAAGTCATCCATTCAATTCATTTTTTTCCCATATTAGCAACATAATGCAAACATTGAATAACATCTTTCGAATGATAAACATTAAGCAACTATAATGGTGCATATTATATAGATGTAGCCTAAAATAAACGTGGTTCGGTTATCTTTAATTTTCCTCCTACCACTAAAATAAACAAACAATATGGTACATTCTACTTTCCATCTTAAATTTGATATCAGATATTCATTCCATACCTAATACAGAAGTTCTAAATGTGTTACAACAAGACAAGTACATTCAATACAGTAGACTTGATTTAGTCCAACAACATGATTTTGGCTTTCTGAAGACTATTTCTCTTTTGATTGTGCATGTTCATGCGGGAGCAGCTAAATGGCAGAATACTCATATGCCATGCTTCATGCTTCAAAGAGCTTTCTATTATTTATGGAAAAGATAGTGCAACCGGAAATTTGGCTGAAAATCTTGAAGATGTGGTAGAAGAACTAAACATGGAAGCTGCTGATGAATTATCTTTACAGGAGGACGTGCAACGAAGTGCACATTCGGATGAGTCAACAAGCAAAAAAAGGAAAAAAGGAAATGTAGATTCTTTGTTGGAGGCTGTCTATGCAGCTTCAGAAAGGATTGCCAATCAATTTGAGGCTTCCACCAAGTTGCTCATTGCTGCGGAAGAAGATATGATGTTAAAAAAGAAGCAGCTGAATGAAGAAATTTCAAAGGTTACATATAACAACCCAAACCCATAACTGAATGCATACCGGGCCCAACAACCCACCACAGGTCAGCCCATAAAAACTAGCAATTTTTGGTATACATTAGTTATTGACTTGTCCTTATAAAGAGCCCAAACATACACATTCTATTCGATGTGGGATGTTACAAATTATAACAACCAAAGTCCACAACTGAATGTATACCGGGNAATGCATACCGGGCCCAACAACCCACCACAGGTCAGCCCATAAAAGCTAGCAATTTTTGGTATACATTAGTTGTTGACTTGTCCTTATAAAGGCCTGAAACATACTCTAACTATTCAATGTGGGATGTTACAAATACCCCACCTTATTGGGTCGACGTCCTCGTCGAGCCCGTGGACAAACTTACGGAACCCGGGCAGGGCCGTAGCACTTCCGGCCGGGCATGGTTCTGATACCATTTATAACAACCAAAGTCCACAACTGAATGCATACCGGGCCCAACAACCCACCACAGGTCAGCCCATAAAAGCTAACAATTTTTGGTATACATTAGTTGTTGACTTGTCCTTATAAAGGCCTGAAACATACTCTAACTATTCAATGTGGGATGTTACATTACAGGACTCGATGTATTGCAGAAGCTACAAGTTACAAAGAAAATAGCTAAGGATGAAGATTTGATGATACTATTTTTTGCAGCACCTGCCGAGGAAAAGAGTGTATTTGTTAATGGGGTATTAAGTGGTGAGATTTGAGCTCAAATTGTGTTGATCATGCTGTATTTTTTGG
>QRFB01012373.1:4037-26641 GCA_008931105.1 Oenanthe javanica | reverse complement strand
ATATATATATATATGTAATAATATGGATTATAAATATTAGTGCAGTTCGGTTCAGTTTCTATTTGGTTCGTAAAAATTTAAAAATCGAACCAAAACCAAAATATCGATGCGATTTTTATTCGGTTCGGTTTTTAATCAGTTTCATTTTTTTCGGTTCGGTTTTATGCGATTTCATGAGGTTTTCGGTTCGGTTTCGATTTTCAGTTCGGTTTTGCTCATCCCTAGNTTCGGTTCGGTTTCGGTTTTCGGTTCGGTTTTGCTCATCCCTATGTGTATTAGCTGGTGTTAATAATATGACTTTAATAAACAAGGTTAAAGTGTCGTTGTTTTGATATAATAAATTATGTAAATAAATTTTTTAATATAAATTCAGTGCATGTATTTGATAAAATGAATTTTAAATATAATAAAAGAATTCTAAACTTTAAATTTTTTATAGTTACTGTTGTGAAGGAATTTAATCAACAAACCCAGAAAATATGTTGATGATAGCGTTGATCTCAACTATGAAAATAGGTTCATAGTCAAGCTTCTACAGTGCATGGGAAGGTGATTTGGATTGTTGTTTGGACTGAATTTATCGGTATCGCGATGAATTAGGGGTGGTGCAGCTCCGTGCAAGCCTTCCTAAATTACCGGAATATAGATCTCATAAAAATTTAGGGTACCCTCCTTCTTACTTGAATGATCATCCCTGATAAATGGCCTACATATCTTGTATTTATAGGGAATCATGTCTGTATGTAGTTCTTGGGTCGTGGGCTTACAATTTATAGATATCAGCCACGTTTGTAGTAGTTTGTAATGATCCAATTGCTTATTTGTAGCTGTTGAAGACAAGTAGAAGTTTGTCAGGAGCTTCCATAGAGTCCTACTGCCACTGAAGCTCTTTCTAAGCAGCAGAATGTATGTATAATATGTATAATTCGTATCTCATCATATATATATATAGTATACATGATATATGACTGTAATTTGGTTGTATTTATCCTCCAAGAGTCCAAGTTTATCTTCAGTAACGTGTCCCTAAATATTAGGAACTAATCCTTATCTGTTAAGTTATCTGATGTTCGACGTGCGAACCTCGAATCTCGAACCTCAGGCCCTCGAAGCCCGAACCTTAATCACATATGAGTACTGGTATTTTGTACCTCAGCACTGATGAACCTCATCCATGAGGGAACCTATCCATGAGTACTGGTATGTCTGAACCTCTCGCTTCATGCATCTGCAGAGCTTTAAGGGCAGAACCTCTGCTTGTCACTGAACCTACTTATGCTGAGGTTCAAGATTAGTCTTTTAGAGGACCAAATATATTCATGCTAAATTTAGGGGACAACAAATACCCCCTGATTCCTCGAAGTCATGGAATGCAAGGGGAACCTTATACCCATCCTCCAAATGTAGCTCCTCAGAACCGCACATAATGAATTCAGTAATGAAAGTGTTAACACCTCATCCCTAAGCCTATATGAGCAAACTCATCGCAGGAAATAAGGGAATTAATGTAAAACCTTCACAACCTTATCAGAATATGTTAACTGGAATAGGTTACATTAGAAGCTTCATAGGTGGACCTCAAAAGTTCAAGCATTTGAACCTCATATCTCAATAGGCTCCGTCCGTGCCCGCATAATTCTGAAATAGATATTTCGAATTAATAAAATTTAGGATAGAGTAAAGAGATATAGATAAGAGATTGACATTAATTTTAAATTCAAATTTAAAATTAAACTCTCTAATTTCCTTCAAAATACCGAGTAACTTGGTTCATGAACCCCTTTATTATCTAGGATTCATTCATCTAACCATTCTAATCGTAGCATGACACTGTCATTCACTCTATGTACATGTCCGCATATATATACACATGCCCCTTCACTTTTACACATTTTTTTATATCTTACTCTAATCAAAACTCACGAGTCACTCCTCTCTCCTCGAAGCAAGAAGCATCCAAGCGACTCCAAACTCCAGCGAAGCGAGGCTAATCCATCTTTAACTTTGATTTAAAATCAGGTATCACTATGTATCCTTTCCCATTTATCTTTTGTATACCTTTATCATTCATACATGGATATATGTCTGCACACACACCGAGACAACCACACTTTATATATGTACACACACTTATACATATATGACCAATCTTCTGTATGCATACTTCTCTGTTCGGATATTATCATAATGAAACCATGTTGTTAATTACTTCAATCGCTGATTGCATGTAATATCTAGTAAATTAGTCACATATCACCACCGTATAGACATAATCATCTACATACCGATGCACTGATACACCTCTTTGCTTTCTTCTGATAAATCTGGTTGTAGAAATCATTTTATATACATATCTGTTTGTCTTGAATGCAGTGACATGTTCGTCTACCATTTACTTATTTAGGCATTGGGGTTTGTTATTTGATGCAGTCATAGGTATCCACTGGTTCTTGTTACCTTAAGCTTCATGAATGAAGCCCTTATAAATCACAAGTTTGTCGAGACGTCCCCTCTTTAGATCTGGATCGGTAGGAATCACATTGATTTTCTAACATGTGCCTTTAGATATCCCTACATCACATTTGTGTAACGGTCAAAGCTGTAACAATGAAGTAAACCCCTTAATCCCCTAACCAGTAGTTGTTCCTCAATAAAACCCTGAACCTAGACTTGAGAACATGTCCTTGAGTTTACCCATACGACCTTGAACCTCAGGTTCATTCATCATTCTCCATGTCCCTTACATAACCCTGAAGCCAACAATTATTCATGAGGTTCACCCTTCAAACCTAGCACCTCCACTAATTATCGATAATCGAACCTCTGATACCAGGTTCTGGGTAAGCCACCTTAAACTCGAGGTTCACAGGCTTCTTATAATGCCTTGTAACACTTTGACTAGTTCTGGAATTCTTGTTTATTGGAACTTCTTTAGTGACATTACTCCTTGATTTTACAGATGGCAAGTGAACCACACTCCTCAACTCCCATTGTCTCCTCTATAGAGGGTGCCTCTGTGATGGGAAGAGGCTCTGACCCTGTCTCCTTCTACGATACACCTTCTTCTGCCAAGCCCCATGCCACTATATATTCTAACATCAGTGATAAAACCCGATCAAAAGCCCTAGTCCTTAATCAAGAGGAAGCTCAAATCATCATGAGACTAATCCCCTACTTTGATGATGCTGGAACCTCTAAGCCTGGACCTTCCTCTCAATAATTGTTAATTTTTAATGAAACCTCTAATGAGGAAAAAAAAGGTGAAGCTTCAGTGAATTCTCACTCCACACCCTACCCCCCAAGTCTGATGTCAGAAGAGATAAAATCCTTTTATGATAGCCTTGACCATACAGAAACCGTGTCAGATAGGGATGAACTTGTGATTGAAAGACAAGTCCCCCAAACCAGGACAACAACATTATGCTGCGAAAATATGGGCTTACAAATGACAACAGTCAAACTGGAAAACTTACTAGGTGATTGTGATCCTGAGTACTGACTGGTGCTTCCCCAGCCCGGGGAGAGATGTCATAGGTTTAATGAATTAAAACCTGACTAGGATATTCCGGGAGTCTTCCTGTCCTCTACCTACTTTAAACTAGGTCTATGTGTTCCTCTGCACCCATTTATTGAAGAGATCTTGAACTTTTATGGCATAGTGGCCCACCATTTAACACCTAACTCCTGCAGGATGTCCATTTTCATGTATCTAATTTATGACATCGAGCTTTCTGCTAGACTTTCAGCCCCAAAAACTAGGATATTTTTACAAGTTAAAAGAAACCGGTAAGGTGTGATGATTCTACCTCGCAGCGTGGTTGACCTATGCTAGCAGGTGCATCAAAGGGACCAAGGAGCTCATGATAGGTTGGCATGAGCATTTTGTATATTGCTATGATTTCCCATCCTATAGAAAAGATTTCAACATAGCTCTTGGTAAGTCGTGGAACTTTATTATATTTTTCAAGCTTCAAGGATGAACCTTAGCTTCATCTACCATACCTCCGTAACCTCAACCTTTTTATGTGTTAACAGAGGTTCCAAAGCAGACCCCTCCTACAGGTAAGAAGCTCGAGCGAGCTAAAAAAGTTCTCAGGATCGCATCCAGGCTAGGAGATGGTGCTAGCCTGTTAACCCGTCAAAATTTAAGAAAATTAAAGGTAATGATGGTGGAGGGGCCCTCGATATCCATTGGTTGGGATGGTGTCGATGTTGGGGAATCTCCAAGCGAAGGTTCGAGCTTTAACTCGATCATTCTTATTGCATAACTTATTTATACCCTGCATACTTGAATATTACATATTTTCATGTTCATGAGAAATAAAATCCTAACATGTATTCTTTCTTTATAAATTTTGTAGACATGACTTCTGGTGTGCCGAGGTTCCTCAAACAATCTGTCAAGTATGAATATTTTTATAAAGAAGAAATAGAAATAGATGTGGCTGCTACTTCAACCCCCATGACAAGGGTAAAAATAGAGACTTCAGTTGTTGAGAAGTCATCTTCCTCTTCCATGCGCAGAATTTCGCTTGATGCTTCGGGAACCTCTGGTTCATGCCAACTGAAGAAGACAAAGCTCCCTCTGTCCTCCAAAGTCAATGATCCTGAGCCTTCACAACTCTTTTTACACTTGACAGAAATGCTAGAAATCCATATTCCCATGGATATCATGAAGGAGTTGAATAAGCTTAAGCTGATTGACATTTCCCGGGCCATCACTTATGCAAGTGCCCAGAGCCTATTCCTGAAACTCAAATTCGATGATAAGATTGTAGAGGCTACCCGTGGGGATGCGAAGCTCAAGAATGAGGTGAAGCAGCTGAAGGCCAATGTGCAGAATTTAGAGAAGGAGGAAGGGAAGCTCCAAGGTTTCTTAACTAGCCTGAAGACCATTGAAGCTTTGTGGCTGAAAGAGAAGAAAAAACTGGAAGCTACCATATCTAGCCAAGGTAGGGTGAAAGAGGAGTTGACCATTAAAATTGAGGAGCTTGAGTAGAAGGTGGAAAACCTAACTGTGGCTGTGAACATTTATAAGACTACCCGAGTTGATAGGAGAAGGCTAGGTATAATGACGACTATAACCATGTTGTTAAAGACTACATCTCTACAACCATGGAGCATTTCCCGAACTTGGACTGGTCTTTGATTGGTGAATATGCTCTTTCCATAGTAAAGGAGGTCAAGAAGAATTCATTTGATATAGCTTCCAAGGAAGCTGATAAAGCCAAGGTAGTTTTCGAAGCGACGGAAAAAGAATCTACGGTTCAAGCTTCAAACCCTGTTGCTGATGAGGACGCGGTGCTTTTTGACTTCAAGGTTAAGGCTCTACCCACTGAAGGGCCTGAGGTGACAGCTTTTCCAAAGGCCCAATCTTCTTAAGCTATTTTTTCTCTACTCTTTTTATGAACAATTTAACCATGGTTGACTTTTGATCGATTTGCATGTGGCGATGCCACTTTTGAACAATTTGAAATACGGTGCGGACTCCTCTGAAGGTCTTGCAAGTTGTAATGGATTTGGTTTCCCTTGCTACTTTTACTTTATCGAATGGATGCTTTTCTTCCCCTTAATCTGTAAATTGTTATGATAATATTTTGTGCACACATATATGCATGTTAACATGTTAGTTAAGCCATATACGTAGTTTCATACATGACTTCTGCCATGTCACATAAGTATATCATATAGCTTCTTTAACGCACATCAACCTTAGCAGCATATCATTGAATTCTTAACAATTTAAGGCATACACAATGGTACTTAGGCACTTAATCATAACATATTATCAAGATTAGCCACTTTAAGGTATACTCACTAAAATAAATAGTAAGTATCCAAATAACCCATAATTAGGTTCAAATATATATAGTAGTATCACACAACTAAGTCAGTTAAGTTTAAATCTTACTTGTAATGATAGGCTTGATATGAATCAAGTCATATTGATTAAATGATGATTTTGGTGGATGACCATGTAGACCTTAGGTTTTTTTGCTCTTGTTCATCAATGCTTGAAGCCTAGAACCACGAACCTCAACTAAATGTACTTCAGGGGACTNTTTTGCTCTTGTTCATCAATGCTTGAAGCCTAGAACCACGAACCTCAACTAAATGTACTTCATGGGACCTCATGGAGGTTCGGTTATGAGAAGCTTAGCTTGACTAGTGAACCTTGACTTTGTCGGGTTCCTTCCTTATTCTTGAACCTTAGCTGACCATGAACCTCGAACCTCGAGCTTCATAGAGCCATCCCTTGAGGTCTTTCTCATATAGCTCATTTATTGTCAGGGCTTAGTATGAGGTTTGTGATAAAGATCCTCATAGGCCTTGGTTATTCATGAGTATAAGTAATGAAAAGTAATTCACAAACTTGATGTTTCAGGATTCATTTGAACATTGAATATCGATAGAAGGAGTGTCTGTAACCCTTGACCATCTATAGGTGACTCGGAGACCTGTTGTTCCAAGGTTTTCATGGGACCTAAGTGTGGTGAGTGAGAAGCAGTCATGAACCTGAGGTGTCAGGTTCTTCATGAACCTCGAGCACGCTTATGAGATAACTCGTGAACCTGAGGTATCAGGATCTTCACAAACCTCTGGTACTATGAGAGAGAGAGGCGGTCATGAACCTGAAATGTTAGGATCTTCATGAACCTTGTGTCTAATGGTCTTCGCAAGCTACAGAATTCTTTGAAATCTGGCGTTTTCACCATTGCAAGTAGAGCATATGTACTACCCCCGAGTTCTTTAACATAAGTATCTCTTTGGAGAAGAACTCAACATAAGTTTCGTTGAAGAACCTCTTAGGTGAAATACACAATCTACTTATAATTGAATAAACTAGAAAATAACTTCCGTAATACTTCAAAGAAGATATTGAATTGATAAAATAATCCTATCGGTGAGGTGCGCATGCACTATCCCTCGGGTATAGAAAGTAACAAACGAATATGAATAAAAATTGAGCAACTATGACTAATAAGTTGCCTTTATTGAACCTAACCTGAAAGAGGTTTACTTGTCGAGCATCTATGAAGCTCTTATTGATAATATTTTTTAAGATGTTCAGCATTTCATGCCCTTGGAATGAGCTTCCTATCTAAATCCATTAAGTGGTACATGCCTTACTACAAGACAGACTTGATTTGATAAGGGCCTTCCCAATTTGCCCCAAACACACCATGGCCAGGTACCTTCATGTTGGGAATTATTCACCTGAGAACCAATTCACCCAATTTGAGAGGTCTAGCACGAACCTTCTTATCATAGTACCTCTTGGTTCGCTGTTGATTAGCTGCGAGCTTCATTTGCGAAGAAGCTCGAACCTCTTCTACCAGGTCCAAGGTTAACCGATGAGCAACATCATTGTTCTCGGCTTCATAGTTGGTTCTTCAATAGGATCCTACTCCAAATTTTGACAAGAACCATAGCTTCGCAACCATAGGTGAGGGTGAAAGGATATTCACCAGTAGTGGTTCGAGGTGTGGTATTATAGGACCACAGAACCATATGAAGCTCTTCAGGCCAACATCATTTGCTTTCCTTGAGCTTCGCTTTTAGTGTGAGCTTAATGTTCTTGTTAACAGCTTCAATCTGACCGTTGCTTTGGGGATGGCAGACAACCGAGAAGCTCTTTTTGATTCTGAGGTCTTCACATAGACCTCTCATTTCCTTGCCGTTGAATTATTTGTCATTATCTGAAATAAGTTTATATGGGACACCGTACCTGCAGACAATAGCTCTGTAGATAAATTCTTTTAACTTTCTTACAATAATGGAAACTAGAGGTTCAGCTTCGGCCTATTTGGTGAACTAATCCACAGCTACAACAACGTACTTGACTCCATCTTTTCTCTTAGGAAGCTCTCCAATCAAATAGATTCCCCAAATAGCAAAAGGCTAGGGACTAGATAGAGGTTTAAGAGATACAGCTAGGTTGCTATTGAAGTTTGCGAACATCTAACATCGATCACACGCCTTGGTGAAATCATGATAGTCCGACCTCAAGGTTGGCTAATAATACCCCTGGCGGAGTATTTTGTAGGCTAGGGAACCTCCTACAGAGTGGTTCCCATAAATTCCTTCATGAACCTCTCGCATGATATATTGACATTCATCTTAAGCAATACATTTAAGTAAGGGTTGATTAAAGCCTCCTTTTCTAAAGTACACCATCATAAATTATGTACCTTGACGCTTTTTATTTTAGCTTTCGAACTTCATTCTTATCTTTTGGGAGAGTTCCTTTCTTGATGTATTCTTGAATTGGAGAGGTCCATAGGTTCCTGATGAAGCCGTGACCTCTAACACTCCCCCAATGACTTGCACCTTGTTTCTTTTTTGCCATTCTTGAATCTGAAACAAGATTCGTGATAAAAAAATGAACCTGTTTCTTTTCTTCTATGATTTGCTCGATGATTGGTTGAGCCTGAAGTTCTAATGGGATGACACCCAGCAGATTACCCATTTTGTTAGATCCAAATTTTGCCAAGGCATCAGCATTATCTTTCTTCTCCCACGAAATATGCTCAAGATTCGCGTTCCTCAACGTCGATATGAGCAGTTACCCTTTCGGTCAAGCATTAAACCTCCCTCACAGTTCAAGGGGACCTCATTTCAACAAGAGCGTTGATCTTTACGGGATTAACTTCAATCCCTCTATGGTTCACGATGAAACCCAAGAACTTTCCATATTCAACCCCAAAGACACATTTTTTAGGGTTAAGCTTCATGCAAAACCTCCTTATGATGTCAAACATTTCTGACAGGTGAGCAACATGATCAGTTGCCTTATTTGATTTTACCAGCATATCGTCAACATAGGCCTCCATTGTCATACCAATCTGATCTTTGAACATGAGGTTCACCAGCCTTTTATAAGTTTCTCCAGTCATTGAGCAACCCAAATGGCATTCTAATATAAAAATACGATCCTCTATCAGTTATAAAAGAAGTATATTCCTGATCCAGTTCATACATAGGGATTTGATTATACCCGAAATAAGCATCCATGAAGCTCAGCAAATCATGCCCGATAGTGGATTTTACGAACTGATCAATTCGTGGTAAGGGGAAGTTATCCTTCAGGCAAGCTTTATTCAGATCGGTGAAGTCTACGTAGGTTCACCACTTTCCATTGGGATTCTTGACTAGAACGGGGTTTGCTAGCCACTGAGGGTAGAAAGATTCACGTACCAAGTCAGTTTCGAGTAACCTGTCAACCTCTTCTTTGAGTGTAAAAGCTCTTTCCCCGCTGATTGTTCAGCATTTTTTCCTTATGACCCTCTTCTCTAGATCAATGTTTAGTGTATAGCACATGACCTTCGGGTCTATGCCAATCATATCAGAATGACCCCAAGCAAATATGTCTAGGTTGGCTTCTAAGAAAGTGATGAGAGCTTCTTTGATCTCGAGCTTCAACTGCTTCCTAATCTTGAGGTTCTTCGTGGGATCAGCTTCATCTACCAGTATTGTTGTGGTATCCTCGGCAGTCCCAGCCTTTTCCTTAGCTTCTGGCATTCATGGATCTAAGTCGATTTCCACGTGAACCTCTTGGTTCTGAGCTTCTGGTATAGCAACCTCAGGACCTCTCAGGAGGGCTCTTGATTCTTGAGCTCCTCATTTCCTGTAGCTTCCAGCATCAATACCGGTAGAAAGGCATCATGCTCAGGAAAAATAACAGCATCCCGGTAAGGTTCTTCACCTGGATGTTGTACATACATTATGATATTACAAAAATCCTTCTTCGGCACTACTTGAACCTGAGTTTCTCTATCTTTACTATAGGTCAGTTGCAAGTGCTTACATGCTTTCTCAGCAGAGTGTAAAGCATGATTATAACACTCCCTCGAGTCCATTTATGAACCTTGTATACACCCGATCTTATTAGGAGTCGGGAACTTCATAGCTAGGTGATAAATCGAGGTTATGACACACATATCATTTAGTAAAGGTCTCCCCATTATTGCATTATAGGAGACATCTTCGTTAACCATCATGAATTCTGTAAATTCCGTGATTGACTGAGGTTCAATTCCCAAAGTAATTGGGAAGTTCACACGTCTCACAACCTGAAATGAGTTTCCAGTGAATCCATAGAGCTCATTATAGGCTGGTTTCTCTATCTTTATCCAGGTAACCCATCTTCTGATAAGTGCTATAGGCGCACATTAACAGAGCTTCCATTGTCCACGAGAACCTTGTGTAAATTCAAACCTTCAATAGAGATGGTGACTACTAGAGCATCATTATGTGGGTAGTGAATCCACTTAGTATCCTCTCTCGTGAAGGTTATATCCGTCGATTCCCCCTTGAAGAGCTTTGGACGTCTCTCGGATAAATTGAATACATTTGTGAGAGGCTAACCTCGAGCTTCTCCAGCGTATTTGTACCTTGCACTACGAGTGTTTCCACCAATATATGAACCTCTAATTATGGTTCGAATCATCCCAGCTCTAGTAGAATTAGCCTTCTTCTCCTTATCGGCTTCTTTTTTAGGTTTATTCTCCTTCAACATCTGAGCTTCTTGGGCTACAAACTCCGTTAAATACCCCCTTCATATTAGGTCCTCAATCTGCTCTTTGAGGTGATGGCAGTCAGCTGTTTCATGACCAATAATGTCATGGAAAGAAGAGTACCTCGCCATATCCTTCATTCTCGGAGGTCCGAGCCTAGCGGGCTTCCTGAATACTCTAGTCTTGTCCACAACTTCAAAGATATATTGAATTGAAGTCGTTAGGGGAGTATACTCCCCATACCTGTTAAGACTTCTGTGGGGAGGGCTTCTACCTCGATTCGAGGTTCGAGCTTCAGTGGTATTAGTAGTGATAGAAGCTGTCTTATCATTCTGAGCTTCCGCCTTAGAACCTGAGGTTCTAATGTTGGAGGTTCTCTTGCTCGAACCTCCATTTTTGGGGCTGTAAGACCGGTTCTTCTTATTCTTACTCCATTTATTCTGCCCCCAATTCTAGTTCTCTTTAGCGAGCTTCTAGAGTGATTCCTCGACCACCTTATACGATTTAGCTCTAGGATAGAAGTCTCATAGGGTTTTAGGTTCCCTACCTTGAATCTCTTTACAAAAATCAGTTTCGGGCCTAACACCAGCAATCAAGAAGTATTTCAATGTTTCGTCGGAAGCTTTCCTGAATCGAGATACCTCAGGACTGAACCTCTTGAAATATTCCCTTAGAGTTTCGTTCTCCCTTTGTATAATGTTTGCCAAGTTATTGACAGGAGGTGCATAGGCAACTATATCTCTGAATTGGGATACAAAGAGCTCCGTCATCTGTCGTCAAGCTCTTATAGAGTTGGCAGGAAGTCCCTTGAACCATTGGTGAGCTATTTCTCTTAAGGTAGCGACCAAGAAGTGACATTTTGTGAGGTCATTCACTTGATAAACCTCCATCTCATTATTGAACCTGCTGATATACTACACCGGGTCAGCCGTTCCATCGAACTTCAAGTCCCCCGTACTTCTATAATTACAAGGTAAAGGTGACTCACGTACCCTCTTAGTGAATGGTGACATGATAGTAATCTGGCACTGAACCTCTGCTCCTCCTTAAGCTTCTCGAGTGCTCTTTGAAGGTTGTCCACCGGGTAATGCCTGTTTTCGCCATCAGAAATCATATCCTCAACTTCATATGAATCAAGACTACTAGTGCTTTCATTATGGTATCCTGACACATGACGAGAACCTGAGCTTCCATGGTCTTGACTCACAGATAGACCTCTGGTGGAACGAGTTATGTCCAACCTGTTGCCCCTGGAACCTTTAGAAGGGGTTCTGGCATTGTGAGTTCGATAACCTCGAAGCTCAGACCTCTCCTTCCTATTTAGACTGGTCTAGCTTGTGCCTTAAATCTTTGTCTCTGAGTTTCTTTCCCATTCTGTCAAACATACTTACGCTTCTGGCAGAAGAACCTCGGGGATCGCCAGACCTCTGCACCTCAAGTTCCTCGTTATGGAACCTCGCGTTGGGATCCTCCTGATTAGTTATCACATCATCGAAATTCGGCTTGGGGTGGTTCTTGTCCTGCTCCTCTTCCTCAGAGTTAAAATCTAAGCGTACAGGGGTAACATCTTGTTGCTTATGTTCATGTGAAGCTCGCTTCTTCTTACTCCATCACTTTATTCTTTAGGAGGACTTCTCTAGTCCCCTGACTCGATCGCCAATTTGTTTCACGGCGTTCATCAAGTCCTCAGCAGTGATTTCAGTTTTGGGCTCATCTTTACGCCCATTAGGCGGCGTTTGATCGTTATCGGTTTTGTCTGACATTCTTTCCTTCAAAGAATCAAATGCCCTCCTTCTAGCGCCAAAAAGTGTTGTGAAAGAATTTGATCAACGCTCCTAAAAAATATGTCGATGATAGCGTTGATCTCAACTACGAAAACAGGTTCACAGCCGAGTTTCCACAGTGCGTGAGAAGGTGATTTGGATTGTTGTTTGGACTGAATTTGTCGGTATTCCAATGAATTAGGGGTGGTGCAGCTCCGTGCAAGCCTACCTAGATTACCGGAATATAGATCTCACAAGATTTTTGGGCGCCCTCGTCCTTACTTGAATGATCATCCCCGACAAATGGCCTGCGTATCCCGTATTTATAGAAAATCAAGTCCATGTGTAGTTCTTGGGTCGTGGGCTTAAAATTTGCAGATATCAGCCGCGTTTGTAGTAGTTTGTAATGATCCAATTGCTTGTTTGTAGTTGTTGAAGCCAAGTAGAAGTCTGCCAGGAGCTTCCATAGAGTCCTACTGTCACTGAAGCTCTTCCCAGGCGGCAGAATGTATGCATAATGTGTATAATTCGTATCTCATCATATATATAGTATACATGATATATGACTATAATTTGGTTGTATTTATCCTCCAAAAGTCTAGGTTTATCTTCAGTAACGTGTCCCTAAAGATTAGGAACTAATCCCTATCCGTTAAGTTGTCTGATGTTCGATATGCGAAACTCGAACCTCAGGCCCACGAAGCTCGAACCTTAATCACAGATGAGTACTGGTATTTCGTACTCCAGTAGTGATGAACCTCATCCATGAGCGAACATGTCCATGAGTACTGGTATGTCTGAACCTCTCGCTTCAGGCATCTGCAGACCTTTCAGGCAGAACCTCTGTCTGTCACTGAACCTACTTATGCTGAGGTTCAAGATTAGTATTTTAGAGGTCCAAATATATCCATGCTAAATTTGGGGTACAACAGTTACTATAAAATACTTTTATAATCATTATAAAATATGAAAACTTTGGTATTTGAATTCAGCATAATCTATACAAGATATATAGTTATTTAATATAAAATATTATTCACTCAGTATCTAATCTGTATCTAAATTGTTTATTTGATTTTTTACATGTATTTTAGTGTATATTAAAATGTAATTTGGTAAAAAAAATCAAATTTTATTAAAAAATAAAATTTGTATATAGCATATATTAATGTATCCTAGTAAATTCTATATATAATTGAATTACAGGGAGAAACAAGATTTAAAACCGAGTTTTCACTATATTCCCGTTTTTTGTTTGGTTTTAGTAGCGTTCATTCTGGTTTCCAAGTTTGTCAAATAGTAGCGCACAAATTTTCAAGATGGTGTCTTTTGTTTGGTACCCCAGTATCTTCCGTCAAATTTTATGTCAACTATTTTTAATGCATTTAATGTTCTTGCCGGAAGTATTGTAAATAATATTTTATCAATCTTTATTTTATATAAAATATTATAATTTATATTCTTATAAAAAAAATAATTTAAAATATAATTGAAACAAATAATTTTATTGAACATATTAAAATACATAAAAAAAAGTCAAAGTATCTTATGTTTGGAAAAAATGTAATAGTTATTTTAAAGACAGTTTTATTTCGTCCATTATACAATTATTTTTCTTTATATGAGTCAGTTATTATCGTAATTTGAACCAATGTCAAATTTTCCCACCTTTTCTTCCAAATTTTATATTTATATTTTTTTAACAAAAATGTCACTTGTACTAGTTTGTCATACTAATTCTATTTCTGATTTTTTCTATGTTATCATTTTTTTCAAAAATAAAACCTACACACACACACACATATATTATATATAATTGTATGCTAGCCGAAAAAGTTAGTATTTTGTTTTTAAAAATATTGGCATGCTGATGACTAAAATAGACAATTAACTTTAAGGACAAAAAGTTCACATTCAAACGAACCTTGATTTTTCCATTAAAAAAACCTTTGTTTTTTCATTCAAGCTTGAAGAAAGTTCGAGGAATGAATGGCAGGCTTAGTATATATTGCAAATTGCAAATATAATTCTTAGCCACCAATAGACCACACTTTCATTCCTTAGCAAAAAGGTAGACCACACACACGTCACATACTTTCTGATTTATTCACTCAACAAATAATATAATAATATTGTGGCAGTTAGATACGAGACTACTCTATAAAAAGATGCATGGCAGCAGCAAGTTTGAATACAAAACAAAACACAATGGAAGGAAGTTCTCGAAGTGGAAAAACCAAGGAAGGTGGCATAGGGATCAAAGAAGAAGTCAAGCACCGCGGTGTTCGACGTCGGCCATGGGGGAAATTCGCGGCGGAGATTCGAGATCCTTCTCGGAATGGGCAGAGACTTTGGCTTGGAACCTTTGAGACAGCAGAGGAAGCTGCTCGTGCGTATGATAAGGCTGCATTTAGCTTAAGGGGTCATTCGGCTATCTTGAATTTCCCGAATGAATATTATTCGAAACTCGCAGATTGTCGATATCAGTCGTCTACATCTACTAATTATGGGAGTTCAGCAGGTGGGACTAATCAGAACCAGGTTATTGAGTTTGAGTATTTAGATGATAGTGTTCTGCAGGAGCTTCTTGAATCCGATGAACAGAAGAAGCTAAACAAACGTTAGTTAATGTACGTGTTCAATTTTTGGTACTTGTTAATTTATTGCACGTCCTTCATATTGTAGGCCGACCAAAAACTTGACAATGGTTTTACAATAGTACAATCATATTAAGATTTACTTGTCTAAGGTGTGTTTGAAATTTATCGATGTTGTTGATAGTAATAGTAACTTTTTTCAAAAAAACGGATAAAAATATGTTTGGTTTTACAAGTTTTATTATCAAAGTAGTTACAAGTTTTATTATCAAATCTGTCAAAAACATTATTTTTTTATATTATATCTCAAAACATATCCAAATCAAAAATATTACTAAACAGTTATCAGATTTTCTGGCAACAGTATTTTTTCTCAAAACATAGTAGTTTTAAACCGGAATCTCAAATGGAGCTACAAGTCTGCAAGGATCTAGACAATTTTATTTAGCTGTCTAACATCAGAACTGATTATCTAAATTCCTCTCCTTGTTAGTTTTTCGCTTATGCTATGATATTTGTTAATGAAACGCTTCTGTTACATGTCTGAACAGAGAAAATGAATCAGCAGTTTCTTTCTTTCTCCTCTCAACCTAGCTAGCTGACATCCCTTTACACTCGGTAATAAAAGGTCGAAGATTCGAGTTTGTGTGACTATTGACAATACAAGGCAAGATGCGTGTTTAAATTTTCATAATTAGCTTTTACCAAAATTATTTGGTTGTTTTTTTGCAGAAGATAAAAGATAAAAATTGACCATATTGTTTAAAGTTGCGTCTGGTGGTACGTTCTTGTATATTAATCCAAATTTTTTCACGAATGTGATGATTATAAGTAATGTACACGTTCCGGTGGCTGTAGTACACATGCAGAGTATCTCCTGAACCTGGAATAAATTTCAGAATACAATAATTATAAGTTGAAATAAGATTACAAGCTCCTGTTTTTAAGAAGAACAATGCAGTGAAAACAAAACTGCAAAACTTGGATAGATACTGTTTGAAAAGGGTTGAGAATTTCAAACCAGATCAGTCGCCAGGAATGTTAGATGCTTAAACTTCACATACATTAAGATTGCACAAGTATTAAAATTTAATTTTTAATTGGGAGTATATTTTTGTGTGGCCTGCAGTGATAGTAATATTTTTGTTGGTTAATTATTATTATTACCACGTGATAAATCTATATCCTATATTATTATAACCGAAATATTAAAAAATTTGGTTAACCGGACACGGCCTAAAAAATATGCATGTATTAAATTTAATTTTACTTATTATAATACGAGCTATAACTATATACATATCTATATTAACTAAAAAATTTACTTTTTAGACCTAATTATATATTAATTATAACACGGGTTCAAATTATAACGTATTTATATTAAATAGAATAAATTTATATAATATAAGATAATATATAATATTAACATAAATTCTTAATATTATAAAATTTTATATTAAATATCAATAAAAATATAAATGAAAAATTAATTTACTTAAATATTAGTTATCACGTGTTTCGCACGGATTATAAGTTTGTTATTAGTATATAATTAAGAAGGCCAAACTCTATACTGAGATCAGGATAACGAAAAAATAATTATTTTGTTTTTTTTAAAGAAAATAGATTTCATTAACTCAAAATGTCATNATATATATATATATATATATATATATATATATACCTTACAACTTTACATTGTATTTTATTATTTGAGCAATTAAACTCTCCTGTTACATAAAATATAAATTATTATAAAAATATATTCTTTTTGACGCATAAAAATATATTATTTAAAGTGACTGCGGAATATTTAAGTGCTAAATGTATTTCTACAAAATGCATGCATAGGACCGTTATTAAAAGGAAAGTATAATTTACAAGAGTAATAGTAGGGGTATAAAATGGTGTACAAAAATATTTCTCAAATATCGCATGACAGATTGTGGTTGATTGTAATTTTATTTAATATAATGAGACCGCAAAATATTCACACAAATCTCATCAATTAAAATTTTTCAAATTAACACATCACCTAGACAAATTTTGTGTACCTAATTTTGTAGCTTTAACATTACTCAATTTACAAACATTTAAGGAATACGATTTTTCTACACCAATTTTTACTGACCAATTACTACCGATAACATGGTCAATCACCTATTTTTTATTTGCTTTTTCTAGTGTGTGCTCATGGGTAGATTTTAACATTCACTTTTTGATGAGTTGATTAATTGTAATTGGTTGGAAATTTGGTACATACAAGGTTACTATCATTAATAAGAAAGGAGTCAATGAAAATAAGTCAACTCATCAAAATGATTGTTAAAATGTGTGCATGGGTAAACATTAGAAAAAACGTTTCTTATTTCATATCATTTAAAATCATATGAAAGAGGAGATTGAGTAATCTAAGTGATAAGAACTTATCTCGTACTGTCTTGGTTTTTGATTTCGACCTTTATTCATCTTGAAATTTATTAAAATAAATGTTAATTTATAAAGTTATATAACTCTATCGATTTAATAATCCAAATTTAATAATAATTTTCATTCAACATTAATATCGAATTCGATCTGGGTTCATGAAAATTTCGGCTTTATATGTTAATCTTTTGTCTTGACTTGCATATACAAATGAAAATTAATGTTAGAATCCAGGTTAGAAGAGAACATATTGTACCTAAAACTTTTACAAAGAGAAAAATTATAGTAGCATTGTTTCACAACACACACATATATATAATATATTGTAGTTGGACAAAAAACCAACTTTATAAAATTAAAATTTGTTCGATTTTACAAAATAATAATAGCATTTCAAAGTTGTATAAACGAAATGACCCGTCACTAAATTCAACATATATACAATCACACTTTATTTTAACAACAAAATCAGTGGAAACATAATATAAATTAATAATTTAGTATATAATTGCAAACTATTCAGCTAGCACGTAGTTTACTAGGTTTTTAGCTTCAACTAGACCTTTGGTTTTTGCATGCTGATGCTGAGTATGTAATGTCATCACTATCAGTGACTTTAGAGATTCTAGTTGTTATTTAAGATAAAATGTAAATCAGAATCCGAAGATAATTAAGAATAAAGGTTGCTAAGCTAGAACACAATATTGGACCAGCTAGAACATATATCAAACAGTACTAAAACGATAGATTTAAAGTTGTTCAGATCATATCGTTCTTGCTATCATCCAACTTGCTTGCCAAGTTGTACCACGTGCTATCAATTTCTTAATTAAATATATAATCTTGGAAAATAACTGTGGGTATTGTGGATCAAGTTTAGATTAATGACAATACATGGGTTTTTTTTTTTGGCTAATTTGGTTTATAGCCTTACAAATGAGTATCTGTTCTAAAGAAATTCTCGGGGTGAGCTAGGATCGAACCCAGGACCTGGGACGACAGAGGATAAACCCTCAACCACTTGGGCTATCCAACCGTGCTCACAATACATGGTTCTTAATTTTGATTAAGTTTGTTAATTGTTTTCGAAGCGTCCCTATATATTTCGTCATGGTCAAGAGTCAAGCCAATTTCTAGCATATGTATATCTGTAAAGTATCGCGACAAGTATCAAATTCAGATCTAATAAAACTACTGTTGGGCCTACCCAAGATTGAAAGACTAATAATAAAGCCCATATTGTAAGCCCATGAAATATAAGGGCATCTCAGTAATTCAGAGAAAAAAATAATCTATAAATAAGAAATGTGGACAGCCAAACAAGGGGGTTCGCAACTTGTATATTAGAGAGAATCACTTAAAGAATGTAATTATCCAAATATATTAATAAAAGTATATTTATTTACCTTGTGCTTGGTCTACACTCCACAACTACCGAACCAAATTCTAAATCTTCATAAATATCAATAATTCTAAATACGTATTTGAGAACTGATAATGACATTTTTTCGAGTTTTACACATTTGTTTTACATGCTAATACAATCAAATTAAAACTTATAAATTCATTATTTTGGGTAATATTTTCAAATTTTATGAATTTCTTTTACTATTTTTAATTAATTTTATAATTTTTCTTTTGTTTTATTATTAAGAAAAGAGTAAACTAATTAAAACTCATTTTATTAGTAAAATAAAACCCATAAATAATAAATTTATACATAGTATGATTTTTAATAATTAAAAAAAATATTTATACTAATTTTTTATTAAAAAAAGTTACTAATATAATATTTATACCAACTTAAATGATGTAAATGATACTGTTAGGAATGAGTTGAGCTGAAACTATATAGATGGGGGAGTGAATGTATAGCTTGAAATCTTTTTCCTTAGCATTTGATTCTTGTTAGTTCTGAACTGATAACTTATATTGTAGCTTTATTAACTTTTGTAGTGTTTACCTTAGATATGTGGAAATTTAAATAAACACTTCACGGTTAACTTTCAATCTAATTTTATATTAGAATGATCTGCTACAATCTAGGAATCTTTGTGTGATTCTCAGCTTCTTGTTCTTGAAAAAAAACAAGAAAAAATGAATACTATTTTTCACATTGTCTAGTGAAGCTGTGCTCTATACTATATAGACAACATGTCTCATTTGCATATGCTCTCACTAGACAGTTATGCTAAAACTAGAAATAAATAAGAAACACTTTACATTTGACTGTTATCTATTTCTAGCTAACATAGTTCTTTGATAGTCTTTTCTATTCTGCTTTCTTCCTTCTGTCTTTGTCTTTTTTTCCCTTCAAGCTTCATTGTAGACCTATTATTATCTTCACAGGTTTGACTGACCTGATCACGACAATGCTTCAGATTACTTGTCTTATTCTTCTGCAAATCTCCGTGAAAATAATTGTTTGAAACATTCAGATACTCAGCTTCATTGCACTTCGAGAAATCATGATGTGAGCTACTCGATTGAGTACTTGTGACACTTCTCGATTGGTCTTTGACTTGATACTTCTCGAATGTCTAGACTTTTCGATTGCATACTTCTTTTGATGACTTCTCGATCAGGCTAGACTTCTCGATTGACTTGATTTCACAGACTTCTCGACTGACTCATTTCACAGACTTCTCGATTGCTTCCATAGCTAACTTCTCGATTTGTTTGACTGGACTTCTCAATTGAGTATTTCTTTACACTTCTCGAATGACTCCGTATCCTTGACTTCTCGATTGAGTCATTTGAGACTTCTCTACCAGTTTGCACTTGTGACTTCTCTATTGATCAATTGCCTTAAAAACAATTTCTTATATAACTCCTTATTTGATGTGACCTTCATTTTCCTAATACATGATTCATAGAATCTTCTACCAGTATAATTATTCTTGATATCACTCATTTAAATTTAGAGATACAGTAGAAACATGCTTCTAACTGCAAGTACATAATTAAATAAACTAAGTCACTATTTAATACAAGAAATACTATAGTGTTACAATATGACAAGTAAATACAATATTGTAGGCTTGATTTGGTCCAACAATCTCCCCCAATTTGAGAAAAGACAATTTCACAAATTAATACAAGATATCAAGCCTACCTTTGTTGTTGTTGTTGTTGTCTGAATTGATCATATCTTGCTTTCTTTTCTTTTTCCTCCCTAGAATTGATCTCCTCAATAACTTGGAGAATTTCTTGTCTGACCATTACTACTTTAATTCGAATTGCATCTTTCAGCATGTCAGCAGCTTTAGTATTGACGATGTTTTTTTTATTTCATCTTTATAGAGATATTATATACACAATGATAGATCTACCGATCAAGAGGCTTAAGATAGCATTTACTCACACATTCAAAATGAAATCAAGCACACTCTAAACGAGACAAAGAAGAAGGCGACTAGAGATGTTAAACGCAAGGACTCTTCCTTGCTTGATGTTAATCCGAGCTATTTTGATGATGATTTTTAGAAGGAGCTTATGGAGTATTGGAGTAGTGAAGCTCACACTCGCCGTGCTAAAGTTATCGCCTAGAATCGGGTAAAGTTATAACATTTGCAAAGCTTGGGAGCGAAATCATTCATGGAAATGCAAGATGTAAGAGTGTCGATGCAATGTGTGTCAAATTTCTATTATTAGTCTCTTTCTTAATTATTTGTTGAGACTTGGATTTATAGGCATACGTGGAAAATGTTGAAAAGAAACCCGACCAACCTTGGTGATTTAAAAAACTTCACACAAAGAAGCCAAGAGATGAACAAGTTGTAATAAATGAAATCTCGGAGAAAGCAGATTTTTTGACCGAAGAAAGTCGGATGATTGCGGTATTAATTTCTCTGACCTTTTTAATTTTAGGCTATATATGCAATGCTTGTAATTATGATTTGGTATATGTGACTTTAATTTATTTTGCAGGACCGGTACGCGGATATAATTGATCGGAACAGGGAGTATTTTACAAGTCAACCCGATGGAAAGGAGGAAGCTGCTCGTCCGCTTGAATGGTGGCTTCAAGCAACTGTTCCGGGGAGTATAAGAGCCCCGAAGAATCTGCTTATTGGATATCCTTGAATCCCGACATCAAGCCTCCTCCTAAATCTTGTTGCCAATTTTTGTTCCTAAAGAGCCGGTGGGGCGGGATCTTCAATCCAAGGCGGGCAACATGGAGGATCCTTCGTCTCGGACCCACTCTTCTTTAATATGGTGGGGGATATATTGCATGACGCACAAGCCAATCCGAGCGCCTAGCATTTTCTAGTGCTATTGTTGGAGAGGTAACTCGTCTTACTGGAGAAATTCTCCAATCAGTATATAACAAATATGGAAGGGTAAATGAAGAGGTAAAATATTTTAATTGTTAATATGTGATATTTTAACGTGTCTACTTTTTATTCTATTAATGTATATTAATGAGTTTGTTAATCTTATATGTAGGTGATACGAAGGACTTAACAAGGTGATTAAGAGCATGATGTCGGTGATGGCCAAGGCAATGGGGATGATGATGGCGGTCAAGGCAATGGGGATGATGATGGCGGTGGGGACGATGCGCATGATGACGGTGGAGAAGAGTGATCTCTTCATCTTGTTCATTTAAGAAATCTATGAATGTGAATATTTGACATTGTTCTATATTGGTTGGATTGGTTTAGTTTTCGTTATGATTTTGTTTATGTTGGATTTTATGTTGGTGAATATTGATTTAATATTGTGAATTGGTTTATGTATGNTGATTTTGTTTATGTTGGATTTTATGTTGGTGAATATTGATTTAGTATTGTGAATTGGTTTATGTCTATTGGTTTGATCGCATTTATTTATGTTATGGTTTTGGTTATGTTGGATTTGGTATTGTGAATTGTATATATGATGAATGCTTTGGTATTTTATAGTTTTGGTTGAGATCTAAATTGGTTTGGATGTGCTTTGGTATTTGGTATTTGGATGCGATGAATAGGAATGGTAAAATGAATTGAAGCATGTAGAAAAAAACTTGAGATATAACCGATTGCCTTAACTGACCGAAAAACCAATAACCGACCGTTTTTTACCATTACAATCCTAGAAAACCAACCGCATCCCACACTAAACTGACCGTTGTTAGGTCCTGGAGATCGTAGAGGGGGGGTGAATACGATTCCCAAATAAAAATCTGACTTTTATTTATTTTTGGGACAACATAAAAATTACTTTGGTTCAAACCCAGGTACTGTTCATCATCTTCTTCAACCTCAAGAACACCATTAAAATAACCAAGATAATGAACGGTAAATCATCCAAAA